>PVJA010041372.1:0-17938 GCA_004027025.1 Myocastor coypus
AAAGAAAGAAAGAAAGAAAAGAAAAAGAAAGGGGTAGACAGTAAATATTTAAAGATTTAAAATTTCTAAATTTAGTTGAAATTTCCAAGGAAATTTCTCAGAAAAATGAACCTTTTGCAGAAGAAATATGTAAAAAATCATACAATGATATACAATAATGAAATTGTCCAAAACTAACTATAAAGAAAAAATTCATTAAAACATATACATAAAAAATATTAGCTATGGAGGAGCAAAATGAAATAGCATCTTATTCCACATTTTTAAAAAAGAGCAGGAGGGTAAGAAATTGGACTAATTAATTTGAAGGACCGAAAGCATAAATCTGTCCTCATTGGATTTTATACTTAGAAAACATACCTTTGAAAACTAAAAGTAAAATATTTTACTCAAAATAGCCTAATATCTCCAGAAGTAGCAGCATATAGATATTAATGAAGACTATAATTTAGAAAGCAAGAGAAGTTACTGTATGGCTCTGGATAAAGAATAAAAAACTCTCAGAATGGTAGTTATGCAGGGCTATGTAAAATATAATTATATTAGATGAACCTTTTAAAGGATCATTGAAGAGCTAGCCAAGTAGCTCAGCAAATTAAAGCACCTGCAAGTAGATGTAGGGGCTGGGGGTTCGATCCTTGGGCCTGCGATGCTGGGACCCTCCCCTGCGGCACACTGAGACAGCAATTGACACTAGGAGTGGTAGCACATGTCTGTAATCCCAGATCTTGGGAGGTTGTAAATAGGTGGATCACTATGAGTCTGATCTAGTAGTGAGACCCTGAATATCCTGCAGATGCTTCCCTAAAAAAGTTCAAAAAATATAATAAAATAAAATAAAAAGTCATGAAGATTTCTATAAAACAGTATCAATCTTATGTCAGGTTACATCCATTGTGTGTGTGTGTGTGTGTGTGTGTGTGTGTGTGTGTAAAAGACAAGGAAGAAGTAATATAAAGTCAATGGAAAATAGAAATATACTTTTCAAGTTTCTAATACTAGAAAATATCATACCAGGTCTTGTAAATACATTTTAAGTCAAAGATACAGTATCAATCATAATAGAAAAATTAAAATTAAGTAATTTTCAGAAATTTAACTAAATATTAATTAACTCAAAATTAAATGTTTCAAAACAGTATTTCAAAATTATAATTAAATGGTGAGTCCCACTAAGTGGCAAGAATGTTGTGTATCATATGTATGAATTTGTGATCAATTCAGAGTACTCACTATCTGAATAGGTGAATATATACAAATATATCAACTAAGAGAAAGTTTTCATGACAGTAGAGAATTACTAACAACAAAACATAACATAAAGATTGGAATGGCAAATATATGACCAGAACTTCTAACAGTTTGGGAATACGATATTACGCAAAGTTCTAGGATGTTGTGGACATGGACAGTGTCCATGATGCTTACTGGTGACCAGGTGTCACTTGTGGGACTGAATTACTGCTATTTCCTTAATATCTGCCCTGTAGACCCAGAGAGAATCATGATCCATAGGGTGCAGGTGAAGTCCATTTGTAGAATATGCTGATGGACATATTTTGCTGCTCTGTACAACTGCTGTTGTGTATGTCTTTTTCTTGTGTGTTTATTTTTTTACCCTATTTAGTGGGTTCTTTTCATTTTCATTCCTGGAGTTATGATCATTTTGATCCCTCTCTAGAATATATTTTAGTAGTCTGTGTAGGGTTGGTTTTGTCATTGTGAAATTCTTTAGTTGTTCTTTGTCCTGGAAGTATTTCACTTCTCCATTATACTTGAAAGAGAGTTTTGCAGGGTACATCAGTCTAGGTTGGAATTTATTTCCTTGCAAGACTTGTAGTGCTTTGATCCATGTTCTTCTTGACTTGATAGTTTGTTTGAAGAAATCTGCTATTATTCGGATGGATTTTCCTTTAAATGTGATCTATTTCTTTTCTCTAGCAGCTTTTAGTATACTGTCCCTGTGCTGAATTTCTGGGATCTTGATTATTACATGTCTGAGTGTGGTTTTCATTGGTTTGATGTTATTTGGAGTTCTATATGCTTCAGTTACCTGAATGTCAGATTGTTTTCCCATATTTGGAAAGTTTTCTGCTATTACTTCTGCCCATGTTCTTTTAATATCATTTGTATTGACTCCTTCTTTCTCATTGATGCCTATTAGTCTTACATTGTTCATCTTTACATTGTATTGTAGATGTTGAATTATTTTTTCCTGTACTCTAGTTGTTTTTTAGAGATCTTTTCCTACCTTTTCACAAGCGGCAATGGTGTTTTCAAGGTCTGAAAGTCTTTCCACTTTCATTGAAATGATTTTGCCAGTTTGTGATTGAAGTTTTAATTTCCTTTCCTATATAGCACTTTGAATCTGCTTCATGCATTCAACTACTTTCCTATATTGTTCATTCATGGATTCTATCATTTTTCTATTCTCCTCTACTTTTTTATCAGTGTCTTCTTTAGAAGCACTTAATATTTTTTTATTATAGTTATCATTTCCTTTTTTACTTCAAAAATTATTTCTGATCTGACTTCTTCTATACTTTTCTCCAGTTGTTTCTTTACTTCACATGCTATTATCTCAGAGATTTTAGGTATGTGATTTCCAATTTCTTCAATGCTATTGTCTCCTGTATTTGTTCTGGGTGGGCTCATGATCTGAGAAAGCATTTTGCTCCTTCTCATTGTCGTTTTGTATAGCACTGTCCTCTGACCTTTAGTGTAAAGCTTTCGTAGAGTTCCTACCTTGACACCAGGTCTGGATCTACCAAGTTCAAACTTGTCCAGATGGGTGTGGCTTGGGTCTGGCTGCTGCGCTCCACTTCTTCCCATTGCAGCCCTTGGAGGTGAACCTGCTGTGCCGCTCTGGCAAGATGTTCAGGTCCTGGATCAGCTGGGTGGGTCTAGCCTCTAACCTCTCTGCAAGGAGTTCTGCCACAGGGTTCTACACTGGGTGTGTCTGATGGATGCTGGGCCTGGGCTCTGGGTCAAATAAATTTTCAGGGGTCCCTGTGTCATCTCACTCACATGCTGAGCCAGGGTTCTGGGTGGAATTCAGTCCTCATTTGTTTAGGAGTCTCCACACTGATCTTCATAATGATTGAAGCAGCCTACATTCCCAGAAGCAATGGAGAAAGGTATTTGTCTTTATTTATAGGTTAAACAAAACCCCTAAAGAAACCATTTTGATGGTTTAAGGAAATTTATGATAGCCTCATAACGGTTTTTTTTAATTAGTATTAGTAAATTACCCAGGATTAACTGGAAGAAGAGACCAAAAATTATCCCACGTCTGTAAATTCTGGAAGAAGACAATAAGACAGATTTAGTTATTTGCTGATATGCATTCTTTTGGTGTGGACAATGGATTCCTGAATCATTTAGATTAGATTTCACTGAGTCCTTTAATATATCACCAGAAGTTTTTGCCTGATTTTCTTCCATTGGAGTAGCTATTTAAAAATTCACCTAACAGGGAAAATTTTATCCCTGTTATTTTCTATTTCCCCATAATTTCAAGACTCTGTAATTTATCTGAGAACTTAGAGAACTAGCAGAAATACAGGAAAATGCTTCTCCAAATTATTGTGTGCAATTTTCTTGTCTACAGAATACTCCCTTCCTAAAACCATTTGCCTTTGAATTTGGGACAGGAAGAATATAAATTGCTTTTTCTTCTCAGAAATTCACAGAATATGCCCAAGGAAGAGTGGCAACTTCCTACATGTAATGTAGTCCTAATGGACAAGCTTGCAAACACACTTTTTAGAATCCCACAGGACAAGCTAACCAATGAACTAAGTTTTACCAAAAGAGTATGAGGCATCTGAGGCCATAACAGCTTGCTTGATGCTGAGAAGTGTGCTCTGGGGCAGGATGTGGATGGAGGGCAGGGATAGCTGCTTCCCTGATCACATACTCCATGGCTCTGCAGTTCACTTTGTCACCTGCCTGGGTCCCATGCTCACAGACACTGTAGGCCCTGACCCTCAGAGGTAAGTAGAGGATGGGTTCGAGCAGAAGCAAGTTCCACAAAGTAGGCCCTGTTATTCTTTCTCTCCTGTTTATCTGAAGGAAATATCCATGTGTGTGTGAGACTTCTCTCTCCTGACACCTGGTCCAGACTGGGACCATGGTGTAGAAGACTAGGACATAATTTATCAATATGGATGGGACCCAGAAAATCCCCTGTCCTGCTGCAAAAGAAGCAGCAATACCAACAAAGCCATGGAGAATACGATCTCTCCACAAGCAGGACTTTAGAAATTAAAGATTTGTTAATCATTTCTTCCCAAGGAATACACACATGCATATGTTTGTGCATATACACACTATAATTCACAGAATTCAAGATAGCTTAATGCTTTGAAGAACTTGTATTATCTTTGAGGTGTGCTGTGGAGCCTAAGAAGATCACTCCATCCAATGTGATAATTTCCTGCAGTGGGTGTGTGGGATTCAGAGGATCTTCTCAAGGTGCTATTCAGAGGAGGAAGTGTCAGCAGCATCCTGCTACTTCTGCCTTACACGTTCACAGAGCAGCTTCTGCAGTGAGTGCACTGTGAGGCAGCAGAGGAAGAATGCATGACTCACAACAGTTGGGAAAACCCAAGAGGTCTGCTAAGTGCCTGGAGCACCAGGAAGAAGCTCTGTAAAACTTCTTCATAGTTTTTTCTGGGCTTATTTTCAACATCCATTTTAAGTCCATAAAGTTAACAGCAAATGATCTTTAAACAGACTTTGGAAAGAAAAGGCAGACTTTAATGTCAATGATATATGTGAAAACTTTTGGACTCTTCTCAAGCACCAAGCTGAGCAGTAAGGGCACTGCCACTGGTGAGTTTATAGGATTCTGAACAAGTCTGACTTTCCCTCTTTTGCTTTCCCGCTGTCATCTGAGAGACCTCATACATCTCACTGGCAAGTTCACTGTGTGGAAAGCTTGCACACACCTTTAGAATACTAACGTGAAAACATTGCCCAGTACCTACTTCCCATTTTTTCTTACAGCCAATGAAGATCATGCTCTTTGTGGAAAAGGGAGATAGGCTGCTCAATAAAAGATCAAGAGACTTTAGACCTGCCCCTAGAAACCCATTTAGTAGCCTTATTTGCCCTGGACATAGTCATCAACAGAAAGAACTCCTGAACTAAATTCAGAACCATTAAAAATGCAAGGAAGTACATCAAGTTCTCCAGCCCACTTACACTAATTATTTTTACCATTATGCCCAGGTTTCCTTTACCCTGCCATCAGCAAGCTTCTGTGTTACACTCCCTTTCTTCCAACCAACCCTACTACAAAGCAAATGCTGTATTAGACTTTAAAATGATATGATTGTTACCAACAATCTTTTACAACAATAAGCATTTGAAAACCAATAATAACAATTTCCCATGACATTTAGCTTGGTGGCCCATCAATTTCAACTTTTAACATGAACCAAGTACAAGCTTTACTTAATGAATTTCAATGCTTTTTCACTTGAAGGCTTTTGTTGTGTATTTGTGGTGCAGGGGATTAAATCTGGGGAAGCTAAATTCTAGCCCTTCTTTTATTTTTTATTGTGAGATAAGGTCTGTTATGATTTAGATCTAAATTGTCCCCTAATTTTCATGTGTGTGTAAGGTAACTGGATGACGGGGGCCCTATTACTTAATAGCGGATTCACCAATTGATGGAGTTAGTAGCTGAGTGTTCTATTAGGAGTTGGGGCTTGGTTGGGCCAGTGGGTCACACCCGGGTAGAGCATGTTCCTGCTTCCCTCTGCTCTGTTTCCTGACTGCCATTGGCTGAACACACTTTCCTCTATCATGTGCTTCCTAGTCCCTGTTTCTGCTTTGAAATCATCTGACCAGGGGCTAAAACCATGACCCCAAGTAAATCTCTCCTGCCTTAAGCAGGGGGAGAGAATCATGCATTTTTCTCCAGCAGTGAGAGAATGTCTTAGTCACTTCCTTGCAACTGAGACACAATATCTAGTGCCTTACAGTTGAAAGGAGGAAAGATTTATGTTGGCTCATCAATCGATGAGGTTTCACTCCATGGTTGGCTGCCTATAAGCAAGACAGGATGGCAGGAGGGCATGGCTGAGAAGACATGGCAGACAAGAAAGAGAGAGAGGGATAAAAGGGAAGGAACAGAGGCAGATAAAAGACAGGAAGATACCATGATGTTTTGGAGGCTGTAGCCCCAAACATCTCATTTAGGTATAAATTCATCAGTGCAATAATCTGCACTGGGTGTCATGCCACCACTATCCAGTTACCTCCCCAAAGCTCTGCCTATGAGAACATAAGATTTTGAGGGAACACCTAGGTGTATGCTGTAACAGTGAGCAAGATAGATCTTGATAGTGGAGTGGACTCACTGCTATGACTATGCTTGAGCACGTTGTTTAGAAGTGTCTGGAATTTTTTATGGAAGGGTTTGAGGTTTAGAGATGTGGGCCAGAGAAGTAACACTATATACACTGGGCTTGGTGGGAGATTCTGATCAGGGCTCAGAAACCTAGACCATTCATAGACATTCAGACAGTAAAGGCCAGGCTCAAGTTTCAGCTGACAACAGCAAGGACTCCATCGGCACCTGGACCAGAGGCCGTATGTGTTATGGTCTAAATTTGTCTACATTCTTCTCTTTGGACTAAGAGGAAGCAGATGCATACATAGTCAAATGTTCTACAATTGCAGTGGGCCACCAGTGAAGCTTGTAATTTTGGAGGCTATTGAATCTAAGCCTCCTAAAGCTCATCTCACCAATCTAGTTCTGCGTTTCATGCATCGTAATTAAGCTTTCTTTTTTTCTTATTAGCAACATCAATAGGGAGGTGGGTCATGCCCACACACTGTACTCTGTAGAATGATTGTGAGGACAATATGCAATATGTCAACTTTAAAAAAAAAAAGGGGGGGGGGAGAAAAAAAAAGTAATGTTGATTGAATGTGTTAATGTTTAATTGTTTGATCAATCTTATATAGCTATATCTATTAATCTAAACTGATCTGATGATGAAAATATGTAATATAACCATTGTTAAATTTAAACAATTAAAAATATTAATTAAAAAATAAATAAATAAATTTGTCTACATTTTCCGATGCCCTGAGACGTTTCAGGAGACCGAGATTAAGACTGGAAGACCAATCTAAAAGAGGAAATATCAAAGCAGCCCAGTATTCACATTGTGGCATGTCTCCGGCTAGCTGCTTTTAATTATAGCTACAGTAAAAGTCAGGAGCACAAAGTGGAAATGTGGAAAGTCAGGAGATGTGGAAAGTCTGTTGTTCTACCAGAAAGGAATCAGCTGCCAAGTTCAGGCAAAGGAAGGTATTGTTGCTGAAGGAATTATTTTAGGCATCCATTAGTGATGGACTGAGGCATCCATGGATTGAAGGTATCTCAGGAATTAGCAAGAACTCTACTTTCTTGCTGTAAAACTTCCATTTAAGAACTCCATGATGTCCTTCTGGACAAAAGCCTAACAAACTGGTCCCCATAATTTGTTTCATAATGCTTAGCCATCCAGTCACTGAGAGACCTCTGCAGCCATGATTTGAGAGTTCTGGCTACTGCTCAATATGGCAGCAGACCTTGGGTGTCACTCTCATGGTGCTCGGTCCATAGGCATGCAGAATGGAAGAATGATGGGGTCATGAAGACATCCACACAGATTTTAGAAGAAGACTTGAGAGACTAGGTGTGATACTTCTGAAAAGGCAATGCACAAAACTATGAGAGTGAAAGCTAAAATGCAGTCAGGTCAACAGGAACTTGAAGATGCCAGGCATGCAGAATGTCTGCTGAAAAAAGCCACAAACAGCAAGTGGAAACACTCTAAGAGAAAAGCTATTAGGGCTACTGTTGGTAACTCGGTAGGAACAAGGAGCCCTATGGAGCTCACATCTCACCATAACCTGCTCCAGGTGCTGGACAAGGAGCTATAGGATTTAATGTTTTCCCTGCTGTCTTTGTGTTTTGCTTTGGTCCAATTCCTTTCTATCTCCCTATATCTCCTTTTTAGAATGAGAATTTTTATTTTGTGCTGTCATGAATTGGAAATGCATATTTTTCTTTTTGATTTCTAAGGAATTCATAGCGAAGTTTGCCTTGAGCCTCAGTAGAGATGTTGGACTTGAACCTTTCAGTAATGATGGAGCCATAAATTTTTGGCAGCTCGGAGAGACAGACTACATTTTGTGTAATGAAATGAGCATGAGTCTTTCAAGGGCCAGAGGCAGAATGTCCTGGCTTAGATCTGAAGTGTCACCCCAAATTCTCACGTGTGTAGAAAGTGGTTGGAATATGGGAGGCTATGCTGCTCAGTGGATACTTTACTCGATGGGTTCAGTAGCTGAACTGACATTAGGAGGTGTGGCAGGCTGGATTTGATGGCATCACCTGGGAGGTTTATTCTTGTCGTGATCTCCTCCTGTCTCTCTCCTTCCTGGATCTCAGGCCATTTTCCTGTGACATGGCCTTCCACCATACCATTTCTGTCTCGAAGTCAGCTAAGTAAGGACTGATATCACAAGCTAAAATAACCTCTTCTGCCTTAGGGCTCTGGGAGCCATCTACTTTATTCCAGCAATGGGGATGGATATGGCTAAGACAGAGTAGCACTGTTCCTAGGTTGCCACAGCTAGACTTGAATTTGTGATCTTCTTGTGTCAGTCTCCAAGAATTCTAGATTTATTTTTTTTAGAAAAATGTATTTAGTATGGGGTCTACAAGGTCTTACTATGTAGACCAGAGTCGTAGTGATTCTCCTGTTTTTGGCCTCCTAAGCACTGGGATTACAAGAGAGCATCACCATGCCAAGTCTCAAACCCTGTCTCAGCACACCCCAGGGGCAGGGCTGGCACAGCACACTGGGGTTCAAACCCTAGCCACTGCACTCTGCCTAAGCAGGCTTTTTAGTCTGCTAAGCTATTTGGTCAGCCCTCTAGATTTAATTTTTAGTTTATTCTTATTTTCCCAGTATGTCAGCCAATATCAATGTGTGATAGCTTGCTTATGCAGTAGGCAAGGCAAAAAAGAAATCTATATGCATTCATCCACTGACAAAAGGCTTGTTACCCAGGTACAGTGATACGTGTGTATGCTCTCAGCTACATTGGAATCTGAAGCAAGAGGACTGATGGAGCCCAGGAATTCAAGGTCAGCCTGGGCAACACAGCAAGAGGCTGCCCCCCCCCAAAAAAAAGAAAACCAACAAAAGGAAAATTAAAGTAAGACTTGCTGGTGAATTATTATAGAGTCTTAGTTCCATGAAGGCCAACATTGCATCTGCCCTGCTGGATTTCAAGATTTTAGCTCATGGCACTATGTGTAGTACGTGGGGGAGGCTCCACAATGATTTCTGAAAAAAACCTATCAGTGTAATTAACCTTGTGCTATGTGCCAGGGACAAAGCAATAGATGATGTGGTTCTCAAGAGACCCAATGTTCAGGGGAAAATATGCTTTGAATCAAAGCCCTGTTCTTCAGCAAACCCAACAAACAATCAATGAATCGCAAGAGCCAGATGATGTGGGTACCAGACTTTCTTCTGCCGCCAATCTGTATCATGACTTATGCCTCAGCCAGTTCCTGCAGTCCAGTTTCCCCTGTTTAAAATAGGAGCGAGAGGTTAAGCAAGCCCAAAGAGCCCTTTTCAGCTTTTTTCACTGCATGTAAATGAGTCACGTTGAACCAAATGCACGCAGTGGCTTTTCTCTTCCATAGGTTAACATCTGAACAACTCTGTGAGCCTGAAGCTGGATGCATGGGACAGGAGTCTTGCAGCAGAGGCGCCTGTGATTTCTTGGCTGGGGCTTCCCAGGGAAGAGCAGTCACTGCTGGGCAAGGGAGTCTGCTGGCAGGAGGGAGTCCTGTCAGCACTTTGCGGAAGCGCTGCGGCATGTGCCCTCTGCAGCGCCTGTTGCCAGGCAGCCGCTGGCCAGAGTTCCTGGCTGTTCTCATGCAGCACAAGCCCAGCACTGTCCCCTGCATGTGCACCTGCAGAGCTCTGAGAGGGCTGTGAGCAGCACCTCTCGCAGTCTTGGTTGCAGCCCAGGGTTGTTCCGTGCGGAAACGCTCTGCCCCACCTGCGCCTCGGCCTCAGTGAAGTGCCTTTGTCACTTCCACTCCCAGAGAGAAGACCCTGCCAGAGACACAGAAACACTGGTCACCAGACTGACCAGTCTGTCCCCAGCATGGACTGCAGCAGGATCAGGCCAGAGCTCATGCCCATTAGCATCAAATCACACCAAACTAATTTAAAGCACAGGCTTAGAATGTGCCATTATCATACCCCTAACCGACAAATATCCCCAGCAAGCTGTATGCGAGGCATAATATCAAATCGATGGCACCATGTCCACGATGAATTTGGCCCCTCAGTTTTAAGTGGAATGCTGTGAGTGCCACATCATCAAACACCTCCCAGCTTTCACTTCAAATGTTAGATTTGGTCCCAGCTTGCCAAATAAGCCCATCAGTCACAACAGGAAATTCAGAAATTTCCTAGTTACTAGAGAGGGCGCATTAAAAGAACAGCACAGGGGCCTGGCAGGATGGCTCAATGGTCTAAAGTGCCTGCTTGGGAAAGCTTGGGCGGCTGCAGGGACGGCAGTTCAATCCCCGGCACCACTTGCTGCGCTACCCCTGCCCTCGGGGCAGACTGAGCCGGCCATAAAAATGAGTGAATAAACAAACAAAGGTTCTGAAACAAGAAAAATAAATAAATTAATTAATTAATTAATTAATTAATTAAAAAAAAAAAAGAACAGCACAAATCAGGATCATGTTTGAATTTGGTTCTTGGTGTGGCTTTTGCTACCTCATTTCCCCATTGGTAAAATAATGACCAAAGATCCCAAAACCAGAGCAGAAATCTATGCTATATCATTTCTGCAGCCACCATCACCCTATAGGACCACAGGGTTTCCAGACAAGAGTGCGACTTAGCAAGGTAGTTGTTCAGAGATGTCACTTAGGAAACAAACTCACAAAGGGCTTCGGCAGGATTACAATGTGACAGCTGTAGAAATGCCAGGAGGAGTTGCAGAAGACAAGCTGAGCACGCGGACAGCCAAAAGGTGCACCATGGACCCTGCTGCATTAAACATGCACAAAGTATTCTGGAAAGTGAAATGGAAAAGCTGCATCCAAAAGTGCAAATTCAGAGGCTGGGGAGATAGCTCCATTGCACAAATGCCTGCCTGGCAAGTACAAGGTCGTGAGTTCGAACCCTGGTCCTGAAAAAAAAAGAAATGAAATGAAAGTTTAAGTAATCCAAGGCCCAAAAGAAGGGTGAAAGAAAGGGCCAGCAAAGTCACATTGAAAAAGCCTTCCCTTTTAAAGGAAGTGAGGCTACTACCAGTGTTCAGGGTCCCCTGTGTTTGATGACATGTTATACAGCATTCTGCATAGCATGGTCTCTGTTTTCTCTGTTGCTTTTTTTGTCTTTGGTGTTATTTGGGAATTAAACCCAGGATATGTCTACTTACCAAGCTACTCCCCTGCTCCTTTTTTAATTGAATTTTTAATTTTGATATAGCAGCAAGATGGCTTTGTATTAAACCCCCTCCTTCCTCAACCTTCTCAGTTCCTGGGTATGGGACAGTGCACACAACTTGTGGTTTGTAAGAGAAAAAAAAATATGCCCCAAATTTGGGTGTGGATAGCTATCGTCGCAGGTACAGAACCTTCCTTCACACAGAGGGAAGGAAAAAGGAGGGAAACAAGAATGGGAGATGGAGAGAACGGAGTGGTTCCTGGGCTTTCACAGCAACCATATACCCTGTATTCATTAGTAAGTTTGTACCGTGGATCACAAGCTACGAGCGTAAGGGCTAAACTTTTTATGTAATTGAAAATGACTTTTAAGAACACATATGCTTGTTCTAGCTTCAGCACTGAGCAGAGAGAAACCAGTATCAGCTGCAGTCACCTGTGTTGAGGCTGTGCTAGCTTCAGATTTTGTGTCCTTGGAGTTGGTGACAAAACTTGGGGAAATTTGCATTTAGTATTTTCTGTCATGCCATAAAGTCCAAAGTGGAGAGGAAGGGGTTGTATTGTATTGTATTGTATTGTATTGTATTGTATTGTATTGTATTGTAGGGAAGGGAAGGGTCTACAGGGTATTCAGGTCTCCTTACTAGACTGGACTCATAGGGATCCACCTGTTTACAGCCTCTCAAGAGCTGGGATTACAGGCAGGCACCACCATGCCGAGTCTAGGGGCTGAATTTTAAAAAGTGAAACCAATAACTTATATATCATTTTGACAATTACATCAGAGTATAACTGGAGGGAAGAGACAGTAGGTTCTTCTAACTTTTTCACTACTATGTGTTTGCACACAGAAGGATCCCATTTATCATGGAGGTTTCTGCATGTACACATCTTAGTTCTTTATTTTGTCCCCTCCCACCACCCTTCCCTGAACCTTCAACTCTTGTTCCCTTTCCCATTTGCTAAAATTCTACTTCCATTGTTTCTTCAATTCTCTCTTTATAAAATCCCTAGTCCATTCCACCCTTCCCCCTCACCATCTCTTATGTCCCTTCCCATTTAGAGCACCAGGCTGCCATCAAGAAGCATACATTAGGGGCTGGGGACATAGCTCTGTAGCACAAGTGCCTGCCTGGCAAGTGCAAGGTCATGAGTTCAAACCCCAGTCTGCAGAAAAAATGGATGCACCGTGCAACCGTAGTAGCAAGTGAAATAAATCAGATGCACCAGTTTAGAAACCAAAAATATAAATAATAATAATAATAATAATAATAATAATAATAATAATAAATAAATAAAGAGAAAACACACTCTAGACAGTTGGAAGTAGGGAGATCTTTGCTAGCAAAATCTAATTCTAATTTTACAACATATATAACGAGACTGATAACTTTGTGCATTTTCAAAATAGGAAAAAGAATCTACAACTGATCTCAATTCAGTAATTTTAAGGGTTTAATTATAAAGAGCCACCTTTCAAAACTAATATGTAGATCATTACAGTGAACTGTGTCCTCAGATCCATTTTCTTAGATGACAGTATGAAAACTCAGAAAACTAAATGCTATTAACATGTAGATTCCCCAAATATGTGATTTTTATAATATGTGAATGTAGGAGTTTGTAGGTCAGGAATAAGACATATGCTACTTATTTTACACATGGCACTACAAAATTAGCCAGTCAGCACACTTTGTAGAAATGCGTGACATGAAACAGGAAGACCTCAGGGACCAGGGGCACAAGTGGAAACAGACCCTGCCCTTTCTATTCAATATGAAAATATTTTAGTTGTGCCAACAAAGCATTGCTCATGAGACAGTTTCAGAGCTGTCACACTGGAGATAGATTTCACATCTTGTCCCAGACTTGAGTTTTTCCCTGAAGGTGGGATAATTTAAGAATAAGTGCATAAAAAGCATTCCATAGATCTAGAGCACCCCTTAAATCAGCTGTGAAGAGTTCTGTCCCCCAGATTCTCTCCTCTTACAAATTCATTTCCTCTGTAGTCTGAAATTCCCCCAGTAGCAAAAGTCATTGGTACTAAGATGTCACAGAAAAGAAAGCTTGGCCATTCAGAAACTGCTGCTAAGAAGACCGCTGGTCACACCAGGCAAGAAAAAGAGCAACACAGGGGCTTGCAGCTGGAGCGCTCCTCGGGGGCACTCCATCTCCCACAGCGGTGCTGGCGCCCGGAGCCAGAGCTCATCTGCCCCCCAGGCTGTCGCCAAAGCCTGCATGGTGCGTGCAGGCAGCACCGGCCCCTCAAGGCTCGAGACAGGAGGTGAGCATCCGTCACCCCCTGCACCACTGACTCACCAGGGCAGGCTCCTCTTCCCTGTCACTCCCTGAAAAGACTAGGTCTTTTGTGGCTGGGCCCAGAGGTTGCCCAGAGCCTCCTGGTACTGTGGCTCTACTATTTTTTGTCACAGGATTAGGTTTACATGGTGACCTGGGATTACAGTCTTGATCTTTAGTAAGGACTACTCGAGAACACAACCAATGTCTTTGTTCACCTGCAGGGGCTGTGGCTTGGATGTGCAGGTGTGACTGGGTGGGTGGTGGTCGGTGGTTATAGCTGCTCAGGTGTGTCCTGCTGTCTCTCATGAGCACTCTTAGAACCTAAAAGCAAATGGCCCGAGGGGATAGCTTTGAAATGTGTTTGATGTTCAGCGTTTTTTGTTATTGTTTTTAAAATTTACAGACGGAATTTATTTCTCTGGTGGAGTCTTAAAAAGCTGACTAGCTTTAATTTCACTATGATTTTCTCAGGCCTTATAAAAAAGTGTTAGGTTTGTAACAACAACAACAAATGAACAATAGATTTTATGGCTTTTACTAGACTTAATTTCTACTGAAATAGATCACTGCTACAAAAGATGGTAAAACAAGGAAGACATAACTTATTATTGGTTTACCGACATCTAATTGTCCATATAAACTGACCATTTCAGTGAGGTCTTAGCCTCGGGTAAGGGTCAATTCAGTCCCCATGGAACTGCACATTTTGCCTCAAAAATGTTCCCCTGATTCCTAGAATGAAAAGAACGTAGGATCTTGCTTCTGAAGTTTGAGTCTAAGTGTCTGAGGTCATTTCCTCCACATGCTGTGGGCTGTAAATTTCAAAGAAAATCCGAAACAAGGCTAAACATTGCATTTGCTTTGTTACCCCGAGGCTTCCTGACCTTGAGAAATACAAAGACTTTTACGGGATGGAGGAAATTAGAAAAATAGGCACCTCTTCCAATCTGCACAGATTCTGCCTATAATCGATGTGCCACTGACATTACCCCCACCTCATCCCCCCAAAAAGCCATACAAAGAATTCATCTACATGTGACCCTTTTGATTTTATGCATTCCATGTCTTTGAATCACTTAGGAATACTCACCAAAACATTCCTCAATTATCTAGCCACAGCCTGGGAACCCATACTGAATGAGTATGGTGTTTAAAGGGTTAAGCCCCCAAAAATGTCTGAAGAAAATCCACTTAAATATGTTGTACAACAAAACATGTTATTGCGGGTATTGGAGAGTCAGGCTATGATAATGAATTTCAGACTTGAATATTTTCTTTGATTGTCACAAAAATATGTAAGGAGTCAAGGGCTTGCTTTCCATGTTTAGCATGGAGCTGGGTGCATTTCATTACCAGAGGCTAATTGTATGAAAAATGTTTTCACAGCCAGAATCTTGATACAGTGAAGAGCTGGGGGTGTGCTTGGGACCCAGATGCCTTATATGGGTGATTATTTAAAAGAGGAAGGATTAGTAGTAGCTGTTGGTATTTAAATACTTCTAGAAGTGTAGCAGGTTGATTGAGATTAGTCCCCATAAATCAATCCATGTGAGGCTCAAGATGCTTATTTCTAAATAAGAACCTCCACAGCCCTTTCCAAGCAGATAGGGAAATTTCTTCAGCAGTCTGTAAGAGTTCTCCATTAGATCATTAAGCAAGTCAATAATGTTGAACAATCAAACCAGAAGAAAATATGCTATTAATCCTCTTCTTCCAGAGTGTGTATTTATTGTCTTCATTCATCACTAAGAGCCCGAGAGGTTATTTATAACTTTTTTTTAGATTGAGCTGGGATGCCATGCCTTGGCTAACACCCATGCAGGATGTGAACGGACAAACCTAAGAGAAAGATGGGCATATTGCCTGATAAAGGATTATAGTAGGAGTGAAAGGCTGACCTACAGTCAGGAAATGTTAATCATTTTTGCACCAAAGCGAGTGTAACGTTTCTATAGGGAAATTACTTCAATCTGGTCAGTGCAAGGAGCAGTTTGTATAATCGGATTGCAAATAAGGTTTGATCACATTCCAGCTTAATCTACTCTCTGAGCACCATTTACAGCACTAAATCAAACCCAAGGAAGCTGCCGGCGAGGTTTTACAGTCATTACACCCAAGGGGCAGGGACTTGGTAATAAACAGCAAATAAATTGAAGCACTGACTTGCCTGCTACAGGGCATTTCTAATTATCCTCTAGTTTAGCTGGAAATCGTCATGCTCCCATCACAGCCTATTTTAACTACTGCTGAATAAGAGGGATACTTTTAGGCTGAATTAATTGGGAATATGGGGAAATGCATATTTTTGCATATACTTCCCTCTCTCCCTCTCTCTGCCCACCTCCACTCCACCAATTTATCTAGGCACTGAGGAAGACCTGAGTGCGCTATTTATTCTGCATTCATCTATCTCCCTCCTCTGAGGAGGCAATCAGAAGTGCAGTGTGTCACAACAGCATGCCTCATTTATTTCAATTATAGCTGAGAGTCCCACAGAATGGACAGGACTAATAAAGGTAACTGGTGAATCCTCCCAGATGGGCCGGTCAAGTAAGGAAGGCTTGTTTGGTCCTCTAGCTTAGGAGTACGTAAAGATCTGTGGCATCAGTTGATGGGAACCATGTCAAATAAAATTAGCCAGTAGGAGATTGGATTCAGCTCTGGACTGAACTTTGTGACTGACCCTTCCAAGTATTACAGGAGATCCAATCTGAAAAGTGTGGTCCCAGGGGTCTTTATCAAGTTAAACAAGGTCATGGTTGAGTTTTGGGTGCCTTAGGAGATACAGAGAAGTGTAGGCTAGAGAGGTGCCTATCCTAGAATCCATCTGAAACCAACCTTTATGCAAAATGGCCAGGAACACCAAGGTAAAATAAGAATAATTTCTTAAGTCCCAGGATAGTGACTCTTCTTGGTACCCAGACAGCCAGGAGAGTTGGTGGAACAATTTTGCCAAATAGAAGATGACTTAGTGAGGTAGAAAAAAGATAGCGCGTCTCCAAGAGAACCAAAACATATAACCCATGCTGGTGTCCGTGCAGGCAACCTCTACCAGCCTCACCCCACATCCCCTACTGGCCTTCCGGATTTCAACACCTATCTTTTTCTACCCTGGGAGCTCATGATCAAAGGTTAATAACATTGTGGACTTGTGAAGCTCTCTGACTCCTTTCAACCCACCAGAGCATTTGCCAATGGACGAAGCGAATGGAGGAAGGAGGAAATTTTCTTTTTACTCAAACACTAGCAAAACTTGGGAGTAGAGGAAACTACTCAGTCAAAGGTAAAAATGTCCACATCAGTCATCTTCACCATGGAATTTTCTTTTCCTAGTAGATAAGAACTTTCATTATGTTCTTATATGTTTAAAAATGTGCAAATATCAACACATGTATTTTATATACTGATAGTTTAACTACAAAGACTTTCTCCAGCAGTGTATCCACTTTCTCTCTACAAAAAATGAATCAGAGTGCAATGGGGCTCCTCTGGCTCTACTCTGCTTCCTGTTTTCTGCACCAGCAGGTAAACATCATTTGCCTACCACGCCTTTCCACCATGATGTTTCCACCTTGAGACAACCGTGGACTGCAACTTCTGAAACTGTAGACCAAAATATATCTTCTTCCCCTTTGAGTCATTTTTGTTAAATAGTTGCTTATAGTGGCTAAAGTCTAACATGCCAAGTTTGGAGGAAAGTCTTGTTATTTATAGCGAGACACTACTGCCAGCATATAGCACTGGGCAGGTAACAGTGACTGCAAATGTCACTGGACTGAGCTATCATTCAGTATTAGCATAAGTAGTGGCTTTATTCTTTATAAGAAAGTGCATAGATTGTCTGTTATTGGTTAAATTGTGTTCTTCGCCCCCCCCCCCGCCAAAGATATGTTGAAACCCATCTACCAGTGCTTTCCTTATTTATTTATTTTTTTCCTCTTTTTTATTGTTTAAATTTAACACGAGTTATATTACATATTTTCATCATCAGATCAGTTTAGATTAATACATATAGGTATATAAGCTTGATCAAACAATTAAACATTAACCCTTCTAAATCAACATTATTATTTTTTTTTCTTTTCCCCTTTCTTTTCTTTGAAAGTTGACATATTGCATATTGTCCTCACAATCGTT
>PVJA010041373.1:0-17815 GCA_004027025.1 Myocastor coypus
CCCAAAAAACCCCAAAACAAAACAAAAATTAAGCTCCTTATTTCAATTTATTTTACAAAAAAGTCACACTTTGTGGTCTTCATTGCCTGTCTGCCCCCACACCACCGTAAATTCACTTGCTGTTTAATTTTTGGTCTAGGAAAGAGTAATTCATTTTTACCTTCATGTAATTTTAATAGTCAAGGAGTAGTCTATAGAGATTTAATAAATTTAATCCTTCTGCAATTAGTGTCAAATTACCTCGTTGTGGGTGTGGATAACTGAAGAAATACAGACCCTCCCACACACTGACAGACACCTTTATCAGGGTTAATGTTTTATGTAAATGACCCTATGGGAAAGGCAGCTTGTCTCCTGCCCTCTCCTCCCTTCTCACCCTCTTAATTGTTTTCAAACCTCAGCTTTGGTTCAGCAATCTCTCAGGACTTTACACTCACCGCGTCTGCTGTGTGATCCTACAAAGATGATAACAGATTCCTCGGTCGATTTAGCTCTTGTGCGTAGAGAGATGCAGTCCTCCCATTTTAATCGAAGTTTCTCAACACTTAACTTTTGTCAGATGTGCCAGCAAGGACAATGTGGTCAGGCCTTGGGGGATTAAAGCGACTCTGGCTACGCCTTGTACGCAGCAGGCAGACAGCATTAGGGCAGGTAGCCATTTATCTCACAGAACACGATCTGTCTGGATCATCCCAGATTTGTTACCCAGGATCAACTTTACGGTGTAGGAACATAGTCTGTTCTACTAAGAGACCAAGACACGAAAAGCTATCAAGCAGGCCCGCACCCAAGACAGTATGAAATCCGCCCTTTGTTCGGCCTTTCCTTTATGGTCAACACCTGGGAGTAATCCAGTTGCCCTCCAAGCAGGTTTTAGAACTAACCATCCTAATAGGGGAAGTCTATACCAATGCAGCCCTACGTCTCTGGATTTCTGGCACAGCTGTAAATGCATACCAGCTATTACGAAACATGACTCATCAAGAATTTTTTAAAAGCTAATTTAGTTATCTCTTGTCAAGTCAATATTTAATGTTACATTCTGTATTTGCTGTGATAAGCATTAAAAGCTGTAGATTGGTTGATAAATCATTGTTTAGGAGTGTCTAATGGGTTCAGTACATGGTATGAAATTGCCATACTATAATAAATGGTTATTTGATAATGAATGAAATTGTTTGAAAATACTGTTAAAATGTCAAGTTTAAACATATATATCATTACTCAAAAGGAAGGCAAACATGGAAACCAAGTGACATCATAAATATACTGCAATAAACACATTTATTTATAACAGGCAAGTTGTAGGTACTTTGTATAAATGTGTACAAATTGATATATGAAGTTAATTTCAATCTGTGAAAGTAATCGCATTAGTTTAACTTATTTAACTCTCCTTACAATAATATTTATTGCAGAAAAAGAAGGTAAAGAAATAAATGATGATAAATAGATAAAATACATAGGAAATGGGAATTGTTTTACAATTTAATTATACTGTCACATAAAATTATCACACAAATACACCACTGTGACAGCAGAGATACATTACAACTCTATTATCCAATCCAGAGAACGGTTTTTGTTAGCTTTTATTTCATTTGCACATTTAAAGATTATTTTATATTTCTCTGCCAGCATAAAATGTATACAAAGTCCAAGAAAAGAAGACAGGTTGGAAAGAAAATTATTTTGTAAAATAAGATTTTACAGCTTGGTATGAAGTTGTGTACATTGGCACACCATCTAACAAAGGGGCAATGACCCGTATTTTCTCCCATGAATGGTAAGCTGGAGAGATGTAAATAGCAAAACTCACAATAGAAAATGAAGTTAATTGAGTTGTGAGACTCCGTCTGGAGATTATAAGATGTGCACAAAACTTAGTAGTTGTACATCAGACACAACTTTTCATACTGGGGTAAGTATATAAGTCCAATGATTTGTAGATTCTAATTAAAATCAATTCAGGTACCTGTTTCCTGATACTTATGAGGCAGATGCTAGGTATTATAGATGTTACTTAGACTCTTTCCTGAATTATTGATCATCTAGTAGGGAAATGAAATTTGTTCTTAAGAGCCATTTAGTCAGGCTTGGCTATTTAATTGTTGTGTGATTTTGCTGTACATTTCTAAACCATAAATGCAACCAGATTGTAACATCATAAAATCTTGTAGAAAAATTCTGAAATCTTGAAATGATTTTGTTTTATCTTTTTCTTTTTTCCAGTGCCAGGGATCGAACTTAGGGCCTTGCACTTGTCACGCAGGGATGTATGCCCCTGAGCTATATTCCCCTGGCTCCAGTTTCTGTCTTTGGTATCTAATTATCTGAAAATGTTTGTGACACAATAATGTCTTTACTCGTCACATATTTCAGTAATTCAAGCACAACTGGTCTTCTTCTAAATGGAAAATACAAAATATACTTTGGGAAAAGAGAAATAATAATGAAAATAAAGTTGTTAAAAGAAAAACTCAGTGAGAGGGTGGGTGAGCACTGAAAATAAACGCGGACAGGAAAGCTCAAGGGCTTACGGGATTAATGATGTGAAGTGACTCAAAGACATGCCGTGCAGTGTCTTCGCATGGCTCCAGTCTTTAGCCATGCGCCATAAATTGGCATTTCGGATGATTCGCAGCCTTTATGAAATAAAGCCGTATTTCTTCTCATTCTGTGAAACAGAAGATAAACACAGGAGCTGCACAGTGCGAGGTCAAAGAAGGCGCTGTAAACACTTCCTGTTCTGATAAATGGCATTGAGATTTTTCTTCTGAGTTGTTACAGAATGCCTAAGAGGGAAACATAAATGATGACTGAAAAACTAGAAGCAAGTTTTCATGGACTTAATTGACCAGCTAAGGCCTCATATGTGAAATTAATTAAGCAATTCTCTAAATTCAAGAAATCCCTTGATAATTTTCTGACCTACAGTACTTGAAGACAACTAGTGCAGGTTTTGAGTCATTTTTTAGCATTGCTGCTTATGTGCACATTTATAAATTTATATATAGGTCCCTAAGTATGTTTATTGATGTGTGTTTTTCTTTTTTCTTTTTGCGGGACCAGGGTTTGAACTCACGACCTTGCACTTGCCAGGCAGGCACTTGTGCCACAGAGCTATCTCCCAGCCCCTTGTTTATTGATGTGTAAATCTTGTTATTTGTACATTTTTCTTTCATTTGGTTCCTTTTTTTTCTTAAGCAAAATAAATGATGGGAATGAAGGAAATATAACTGCACAGCATTTAAAAGTTTAAAGATAATATAATAAGAATACAGTCCATTTTAGTATGTATTACATTTTTATTGCTCTTAAATTGGGGCCTGGGAGATAGCTCTGTAGCACAAGTGCCTGCCTGGCAAGTGCAAGGTTGTGAGTTTGAACCCTGGTCCCACAAAAAAAAAAAAAAAAGGAACAGTCTTTGTAAGTCAGACTTAATGATGAGATAAATATAAATATAATTCTTACTGGAGAGAGCTTTATCTGATTTTTTCTTAATGGCATGATGTATAGTAATTAAAGTGTGTAATAAATCTCAAGGGACTTTTGTCTCATTTTAACTCAGCTAGTGAATTCACTTATAAAAGCAAGGAAGTAGACATTGAAATAGGCAAAATACAATAATAAAGGTAATTTAGACATGACAATGGAAAATGGAGATGCTTAAAAAGAATACTTAAAGTATCAGATATTGATGAGGAATAGAGCCATAAAATGTTATTCCTTGAATGGCTTTCCTATTGCTATAAATTAAATAAATTGACTCACTTCTGAACATCCAGGTATTCACAGTGATACGTATACTGTGAAAATATGATCTTTTTTATTGGCTATTGCAACAGGAAGGGTCATAAGTAATGCCAGCCATAATTATAATTTAGCATACATCATTTGTGATATTTCAGAATGGCCTATAATGTACGAAATCGTTATTTAAGAAAATATTGAACATGGGATGTAGTTAACTTTTAACATACTGAAAATACTGTTAACTATAAATTCAAATTTATCTGGTCTCAAAAGGAGCGGCATTTCCTTATTTTTTTTTTTAAAGAAGTGCACACTTACCTTGACACTGCAGACGCAGGTTGCATGGGTGTGCCTGGCCAAGGGGGTGTCAGCACGCTGCTCTCCTGTTCTTCTGCCTAACCTCATGGCATCAGCGCTTCCAGCAATGTCCGTGCAGTTGCTGCTGCTGCTTGTGGCCCTGCCACAGCCCCAGCGTGTCACCTGACACCCTTTCCTAATCAGTGTTATTTGGGTGCCTGGGGGAAGTTCCTTGTCTTATGTTTGAAATTGCGAAGAGAGAACATGGTGCATCCTTTGTCCCTCAGCTTAGAGATGAGTCTTGTGGTCACACCTCCCCCATACAAAAATTATGTTCAAGTCAGGTCAAATGCAATAGGAGATCATCAATTGGACCTATAGTTCATAGCAGCGGAAGGACGGAGAGCCACGCAAGCCTGGAGGCTCGACCCGCTTGCGGGCCTCTGTATGCCTTCACACAGGAGTGTCGCCGAGCCGTTGAGATCAAGACTCTGAGTGCTTGGACAGCTGGGTCTGAGAGGTTCTGGACTCTTCCGGGATATGGGCAGCTGCTCCTGTGTGGTGCCGAACAAAATGGAGGAGCAAAGGCTGTTATCACTTAGTGCCAAGACTGGATTGGAAGCGCAGGCACGCATGTTCATAGGTCATGCGCAGTGTAGGCCCACCTTGCTTCCTCTGCTTGATACCAGATATCCCCAGCTGTTCTAATGTCGGTCGGCCGGTCGGTAGGTTGGTCAGTTGATCTGTCTATCTGGTGAGGAAGGTGGGAGGGAGAGGATAAATGTTATTTTTGACCCTGTCCTTGAAAAGCCCCAAGGATGTGAACGGAAGCCAATTTCATTTGACACACATTAAAGCTACTGCAGAGAGGTTGTTGCTGTACCATGAATGTTTTGTAACTTGGCTGTTAAAGATACAATTCGTGCATTTTAAAATCATACCATTTTGATGTACAGTTCGTGTACTTTGACCAATGTCTGTGTTGCAGCTAAGGTGGAGAATATTTTTTGTTATCCTGGTTACAGGGTCTCATAGTCATCGACCTCCAACCCCAGTATGGAGCGAGCAGGAAGTCTTCAGCTGTGCCTACATCTCATTCCCTTCTACCCGCCACCTACTCTCAGCTTCTGAAAGCTGTTATGAGTCCACTCTTTGCCTTTGTAGCCTGGCCATCTTGACCACCTCACATACATGAAATCCTACACAAACTCTTTTGAGATTTTCTTTGTATGTATAATGTCTTACGTATAATGAGACTTAATCCACGTTGGTGTCTGTTACAGCACATATTTTCATTTTTTTTTTTTGGTGAGTAGTGTCCCATTGTATGGATCTATCATAATTTATCCATCAGTTAATGGCCATCTGTATCCTTTCAGGTTTTTGATGATTCTATCTATCTAACTATCTATCTATCTATCTTTGCTATAAATATTTAAGTATAAGTTTTTGTGTATATTTTTGTCTTTATTTTTCTTGTAGATACCTAGGAATGCAATTTCTGGATTGCATGATAGTGTATGTTTAATGTTACTCACACAAATGTAGCAGCTTAAGACAGGATTCGTGTGTGTGTTCATAGTTCTGCAGGGCTGAAGTCTGGGCCTAGTATGGCTGGATTCCCTACCGAGCATTTTGCAAAGCTAAAATCAAGGTGCTAGAGCTGGGCTGTGTCCATAATCCAGATCCTCTTTCAAGTTCATGTAGTGGTGGCAAAATTAAATTTATTGTGGTTGTAGGATTGTGGGTCCCATGTCCTACTGGCTGTCACCTGGGAGACACTGTCAGTTAATTGAAGTCACCCTCTTTTATAGACATATGTCTGCCTTTGTCTTCCAAGTAGCAATCCACGGCAAATTCTTCCTGTTCCTCAAATCTCTCTTTCTAAGCAGGCCTAGCCTTGCTTTAGGGATCACTGGGTGCCCGCCGGAACAACCTCCTTTTCTGAGGTCTACCTCTCCCATAAACATAACGTAGACATGGTTGGGCTTGCTTCTGTATTCATTGATCTATCCACACTCAAGAAAGGGGGAAAAAAAAAGAAAAAAAGAAAGGGTGCACCGTGGGGACCACCTTGAATTTCTGCCTATTAGATATGTTAGTTACTTAAATTTAGAAATATTTAAGACATGAATTTTGACATTCATTATTTATTGATCCGACTTATTTCCTCTGCAATTATAGTTGTGCACTGCTACAGCTGGCTGTATGGGATTTATAGGAATCATTCTGGCTACTGCACAGAGAACAGGTTTTAGATATTAATGGTGGGGCTGTGGGTATGGAGGCAGAGGCAAGGATGTCAGCGAGGAGGTTCTTAAGGATCCAAAGCAGAAGTGCTGGTGGCCCAGACCAGCATGGAGGAACATGGAAGGTTGCGCAACTTTGGCGGTGATGCCTGCGCCAGTCACCGAAGTAGGAACACAAGCCTGACCTTATCCTAGGTGAGCAAGGTGGCTCCCCAGCACCCCAGGTGATCATGGGTCGCTGCAGGGCCCCCAACTCCAGGTGTGGAAAGCGGACCATTCAGTCTCAGGCATTCAAGGTCAGAGATATGCTGCGCGCCAGGATGAGAGATCCCTAAACGAAGGGACTCCTCTGAAATTGGGAAGAGTCACCGAGCTGGAGGTACGGTGGGAATGCCCTGTGGTGACAGTGGTGGCTGACTGTAGCTCAAGCCTCTGTTGCTGTATACGCGGTGCTGCCTGGGAGCCTGAATAAGCTGTGTCCAGTCCTACTGGCATGGGGCTTTCGCCCTTTTGTGTGACACCTCTGTTATCTTGGCGATGACTCTTGACATTCATCTCATCCATGAAAAAATGAAGAAAACCCAGATTATATATAAGCCCAGTGTTGTTGAGGGCATCTCCATGCGAAAGGGGACTTGAATGCTGAGCCCATCATGAGAGCTATTCCAGCAAACACCTTCCTTTCTCTTGTCTGGATAGTTCCTGGAACAATCTGGGCTTATCGTTAACTAGCTCATTACTCTAATTAACCACTTCATTATGGAAGTGTAGACACAGCTTTGCAATTATTTATACAGTTTCTTCCTGTGTGCAAATAATTGTGAAGTAAAAACATTAATTTATGAATGTAATCGTGTAGGTGATCACTCGGCGTTTACTCAGAGCTAGCAATTAGTGCATGCAAATCAGTTAAGACCAGAGTCCCTCCACTCCTGCTCAGAATACAGGAAGAGTCAGTCCGCCACGGTGTCTGCCCCTGGCCCATCTGACTCTCTGAAGTCATGTTTGTAACTCTGAAACCAGAAGCCGACTGAACCTGGTGTGAGCAGTACGACCGCTCTTACCGCCGGCAAATCATCAGCCACTCCCTGGTTATATTTATCCAGGCAGATAAAGTTGGGGGTGTGGATTTTTAGGCTTTTTTCCTTCAGCAAACAAAGATGAAATTTATGCTTAATAATTCTCCATAGTGGCATAGAGAGGGTCCTTTCTGTTAGTTATACCTCGGTCCTGAGACCTCCTTTTCTAACCCCAGAGAAATGCAAATGTGTGTTGACTCCTGATGAATCAGTGGCCCCTCCGGTGGGGGTTGCTGGTGGACTGAAATGTGAAGTTTCCGTGGGACACATGGTAGGAAAACCCCCCTCTACTGCCACTGCTTCCAAGATGTGAGTGTCCAAGAATACAGAGGGCACAACGGCTGGAATTGTGGGGGTGGCTAGGCTCCTTGGTGTGCAGGAAAACTCCGCAGACATTGAAGAGAAGCTTGAAGGGCCGGCCGTATAGCCCAGTGGACCAAGCACTTGCTTAGGGAAGTGCAGGGGCCAGGGTTCAGTTCCTGGCCCTGCCTGCCTCACTGGCCTGCTCTCAAGCGTGCTGCGCTGGCGATGGAGTCCAGGTGCGGTGATACGCGCCTGTAATCTGAGCACTCGGGAGGCAGGAAACAGGAGGATCACCATGAGTCTGAGCTGAGTAGTGAGACCCTGTAAAAAAAAAAAAAAAAAGAGAGAGAGAAAAAGAGAGAGAAGCAGTTGAGTTGCCCTGATCCCTGGATGCTATGACATTTATTCATATGCTAGTTGTTTGAAAACACACTTTGGGAAGATTTCCATGGGTCACCTGCAGGCCTCTGAACACCTGGCTGCATCTGTGGACCACCTGACTGCATGTGACCTTAACTCAGTGTGCCCTGGGTAAGTGACCCTAAGCCCAAGGCTCGAAGGACCAGGTGGGGCTCTAGAGGTCCGCAGCCTTGAGGGAGGGCAGAGGAGACTCCACCCTTGGTTCCCCTTGGGCTCCACTGTCTCATGTCGAGTGTGGCACCTTGACAGACCCGTGGGCGGGAGCAAAGGTGCCAAGAAGCCTTGAGTGCTCATCAGTCTCTGGGGAGGGACACTGTCTGTAGGCTCCTGCTTGGGGTGGCCAAATGCAAGGCCCTGTATGGCAGTACTTCTTTATTTTAATCCTGTAAGTTTAAATGATGCTAGATTTCAAGTACAACATCTCCATACACGTTTTAGAATGTTTATGGTACAGACAGGGAAGAGGTAAGAACTTTCTTACTGCCCTGTGGCAGTGTCTGGTGGACACCCCTGTCCCCAAGGCAGCACCTGTGGCCAATTTCCTGAACTGTTTCAGCCACAGGTGCTCAAAGTCATCAGCTTTGGGGCAAACCCAGTCTGCAGTAACAGCAAACACCATTTCCTTATTGTCTTAAAGACTTTATTTGTTTATTTATTTTTTGTCTTAAAAGGGTAGCAAAATAGAGACCCAGGCTGAATTTTTGGTGTGACGTTTCTGAGGTAGGAGTGGACCATGCTCCTCTAACTTGAGTTCAGCAGTGGCCTCAGGTCCCAGCTTACTCATTCAAGCACTTATTTGTTCTCTGGCTTTCACTAGTCTTGAGTGAAGGGACTTTCACATAAAATTGCTGAATATGTACTTACTGAGTGAATTAAAAATAATAATATTAAGCTAATTGGAATAGGTTGTGAGGATGCTTGATAAACAATGGAGAGAACCACAAAGTAAAGAGACTTAGAATCATTATAATGATCTATCAATCTTAAATGCAATGAAGATGGCTATAGAATAATTTTAATTATCTAGCATCATATAAGTATATGAGATTGAAAAAAAAAATCTTCAGAGAAGTTCAAAGAATACGGCCAAAGATAGCTTAAGAAATGGCAACTTAGAACATTGCCATTTTCAAATTAAAAATCTGTTACATTTATTTGGCTGTCCATAATGTTTAAGGATTTATCCAGGGAGAATCATCTGATGAAAGCATAAGTGCTTGTTATTTTTAAATTTTATTTATTTATTTTTTTTCTTGTTTCAGAACCTTTGTTTATTGACTCATTTTTATGGCTGACTCAGCCCGCCCCGAGGGCAGGGCTGGCGCAGCATGCGGTGCCGGGGATCGAACCGTGGTCCCTGAAGCCGCCCAAGCCCTCCCAAGCAGGCGCTTCAGACCACTGAGCCATCCCACCAGGCCCCAGTGCTTGTTATTAAGGAAATGAGAAAGGAAAATCTGATAACCATACTTGCGTTCAAGACCCTCAGTTATGGAACCCATCGCCCCCAGATTTCAGGAGTAATCCTGAATTCTTCAAGGTCAACATTCAGGGCCAGGATGGTGTTACATTTATTTAATGCTCAAAATTTCCTGAGAATTATTTTACTTACACACTTGAGGCCTGGGGCTTAGTGGTAGTTTTCTACCTTGGTCTTGATTCCCAAATCCTCATCTTTCTTGTTTCTACTGGCAAAGTTTTCTTTTTTGCAGTCCTGGAGATTGAATCCAGGGGCTTTGTTTGAGATTTTCTTTCTTCCTTTTCAACAGTGCTAAATCACAGGGCTGGTGAGATACCTTAGCGAGCTGTGCGCCTGCTTAGGCAAGCTCAGGGACCGAGGTTTGATCCCTGGCACTACATGCCACACCGGCTCCTCCCCCCGAGGCATGCTGAGCTGGGCACCCAGCGCTGGGGAGTCTGAGCTGTGTGCTAGAGACCCTGCACCAAAAACAAAAACAGAGGCAAAAACAAAAATACTTGCTAGATCACTAAATTGCCCCAGCTGGGCCTGACTTTATGACTCAGCCTCTGGCGTAGTTGTCAGCGGCCTCTGTCGTGTCTTCTCACTGAGACACAGTGCGTGATACAAGTTAAAGGAGCAAAGATTGATTTCTACTCACAATATGTAGAGGTTTCAGTCCAGTCAGCTGGCACCAAGGCCGGGTGCCCTGGCAGAGGCGCCTGGCTGAGGACACACAGTCCATGGCTGCCAGCCTCCCTTTTCTTTTTCCCCATCCAGGCTGCGAGCCTCTGTGTGCCACCCTGAGTAGGTTTTTCCATTGTCCACATTTAGAACTATGTGGATGAGTCTGTGGACTCATTTAATTTATCATGCCCTTAGCCCACACCCAGACACCCTAGATCCAACAAGCTCCAAAAGCCTCTCCCAGGAGTGCTGGTGGCTTTTGGGAGACCTCTAGACACGAGTCCTGGCAGTCGCCCTGGGTGCTGGGGTCACCAGGGCACATGCCGCTGTGCCCAGCAGGACCTCTCCTCAAAGTCTCCCTGTATCTTTGGCTCTCCTCCCTGAGACCCCGGAGCTGTGTGCTAGATGGGGACCCAGCTGCCCGCAGACAGTGCTTCCTGGCTCCATTTTTCTTTTTAGATAAGGTCTTGCTACGTAGCTCAGGTGAAGGGCAGGATGAAGCAAAATATAGAACACTGCCTTGATGCTTGTATCTTTGATCTTTCTCTATATAATGCGTGTATTGTGACGTACAACCCAAAAGGTAGGATTATAATTAATCCCTCCCCGCCCCCTTCCTCTTCCTTTCCTTCTCCTCCCCTCCCCCTCCCTCCTCTTTTGCTTCCTGTGTGGTGTCTCTGATGTGCTATGAGGCACACCTTCTGGCTAAAGGCCTCACCAGTCAGTACAGCCATAGGGTTTCTGTCCCGTGTGAGTTCATTGACGTATCCTAAGATTGCCCTTCTGAATAAATCCTTTTCCACATTCACTGCATAAATAAGGTCTCTCTCCTGTGTGAATTCGCATATGCACAACAAGTGGTGATTTCCTGGCAAAATGTTTCCCACATTCAGGGCACACATGGGGCTTATTTCCTGTGCGTGTATTCAGATGCTGAGTAAGCTGAGATTTCCCGAAGAAGGCTTCCACATATCTGCCGCATTCACAGGGTATCTCTCTCTTGTGAGCATTCAGATGCTTAGTGAGATTGAATTTCTTATAGAAGGTTTTCCCACAGATATTACATTCCTGAAGGTTCTTTCCTAAATGCGCTTTTTCTTTTCTTTTTTTTTTTTTTTATCTTTTTGAGACAGGGTCTCACTATGCAGTTCAGGCTGGCCTTGAGCTCACTTTTGTAGCCCAGGCTGGTCTCGAACTCACACTGATCCTCCTGCCTCAGCCTCCGAGTGCTGGGATTACAGGCGTGCGCCACCACGCCCGGCCCTAAATGCGTTTTTTCATGTTCCGTGAGCTGAGACTTGACAAGGAAGGCTTCCCCATGGTTAGCACATTCGTGGCCTCTCTCCATTTCGTGCATTTTCTGGTCTTTAAAGAACTGTGACTTCGTGGTGGTAAGTCTTTTAATTTCGGTATGGGGCTTAATATTAGTGTGAGCTTGCTCATGAACATCCTATACCAAGGGTCTCCTATCTACATTTACCTTGGCAAGCTCTTTTATGCTACATTTTCTGCTTTGGTTGGATAAAGTTGAATAAGGTGTTGATGTTTTCCATGTAAATCAGACAGATCAGGATTTGGGCTTGAAGGAAAAAGACATTGGCACCGCTGACTCTTTCCCAGTGCATTCTGTTCACAACACTGGGCCACTCTGTGTGGCCCTTTTTGGCTTTGAGCAGGGCCCAGGAGCTGCCACCGCTCCTGGGTGAACCCACCGCTACGTGCGCAAACATCGGTGACTCCTGGGCCTTCTTTTTCTTCTGCTTCAGAAGCATCCAGTCACAAGATGCTATGTCTTTAGCATCTTCCGGATCTGCATTAAGGAAGCTGGATCTTTGGTCAGGGATATCCCAAGAAACGATGCTACACACACCCAGGAGCCTCTTCTTTCCTTTCTTCACTCACATGTCCTTGCTTTTTCTTTGGTATCAGGAATCGAACTCAGGACTTTGCACTTTTCAGGCAGGCGCTTGTGCCACTGAGCTATAACATGGAGCCGAGCCCTTGCTCTGCCTCTGAACCCGCTAAGATCTCCAAGAGGCAAAGGAGAGTCCCCACTATTACAACTCTTTGTACTTACAAAGTAATTGTGAGCCAAGATGTTTAAAATCATTTTCCAAGTTCTAGGATGATCTGATCAACTTTTGGAAAACTCAACAGAGCACAGGTTCGCACCTGGCCTGGATGTAGCACTCGCACAGCCGGCCTGCTCAGCGAGGGCTTTCTGTGGAGTGAGGGGCTTGCCGGCCTCTCTAAACCGTGTTCTGAGCACCGAGGCACCATGCCGTGCTCTGCAGACACGTGAGCAGCATCCTGTCATCTGAGAGCAGGACGGGCTGGCTCCTTGGGGGCGGCTGTCGGAGCAGGCACAGGAAGTCCCTGGGGGCCCACTCCCTTGTCACATCCCTTCTGTTCCTGACCATCCCTTACCTGCCCCAGCATCTCCAGGAAGCCTGGTTCTGAGGGCTGTGGCGGCCCAGGACTCGAGCCCCTGAGTCGCACTAACTTTTGGCCCAAGGACGGGAGGACCCGGTCCTCTGCAAAGGCCTTCTGGTTTCTCCAGTGTGTAGCAGCAGCGTCCTGCCTCTGCCAGCCCCAGGCAACGCTCGGGCTCGCGCGGCGGCCATAGCCTGTCCACCTTTTCCATGCTTCCAGTTCCCCTCTGGCCACTTGGGGGACACTCACTATGCTCCTCTGGATGCCTGAAGGCAGAATTCTAGATTTTGCGGACTTGGGAGGTGCTGGTAAACTTCTCTCTGAGCACCAGGATCTCTGGGCTGGGTGTAGGGAATGCAGGAGCAGGGTATGGTGGCCAAGGGCTGGGCTCACATGGGCCTGGAAGAGGGTGGGCCACCGGGTCCTCCAGGACTCAGGGACTCCGTATGCTGCTTTCAGCAGCCCCTTAATTTAGTGTCTGATCCCCGGTCCCGCCAACAGAAGCAAGTTGGTGCCCCGGGAGCTCTGTCTGCCAACCTGTAAAGTCCAGCCCAAGTGGCTGTGAGACTTAACCTGGTGCCCCTTTTTTTGCATGGGGCCCTGCTACAGAGGGCTGTGTGGGGAGGTGGGGAGAGAGGACAGCTTCTCTCATAGGGTCTGCGCAAGGCATTAACGGAGGAAAAACACCCTATTGCTGTCAGTGGAGTGAATATTCCCCCAGAATGGCTCTTTTATCCTCTGGGATTGAGATTAACTTTACCTGCTGGACATGGTAACATTTCTACTGTTGCCCTCTGACCACCATCCATCAGCGTCCTACTCCGATCTGTATAAAACAATAAGCATGATCTTAAGGCGCTCTTAGGGGCTGTCCAGGAGATGTATATTTGCTGACATACAACCTGACTGAAGCCAAACACCATTACCCCTGTGACTGATGGGAGGACGGCCCTGGCTGAGCGGTTTCATTTTCCTCCGGCAGCTGAGCTCCTGACTGTGCGAGCCGAGCCGACACGGCGCTTCAAGTCCTGTTACCAGCTCAATGGTTCTCTGGTTAAAAAAAAAAAAAAAGCCCCTCTTGGTGTGGGCCCTTCATCTTGGTCACTGCTGATGGGCCATCAATAATTTCGAGCCGGCTGAGCAGTTGGCTGAGGGTTAAATAAATCCTGCCGGCTGTTTGCGTGATTGTCTATGAGCGGAAGGAGCCAGTGGGGGGCTGTCCCCTAAGTGCAGATCGACTGTGTCCAGAGTCACAAAACTTACGACATTCGGAGACCCCGGTGCTCCTGAAGCTGGAACCCAGACCCACACAAACCTTCACGCTATAAAAACTTGTTTTTGTTATATTTTAGGTTTTTCTCGGAGCAATTTCAAGAAATGCGTGGACTTAGTAAGACTCGGGAAAGTTTTCCAGGTACCAACGTGCTGTTTGGGACCCTGGCACTTGTGCTTTTATTTTATTATTTATTTATTACTTATTTATTTATTTTTGCAGCACCGAGGTTCAAACTCATGATCTTGCACTTGCCAGGCAGGCACTTGTGCCACAGAGCTATCTCCCCAGCCCCAGCACTTGTGCTTTTAGAAATGAACAAAACCATGTTTTGAGGAACTCCCCTTAGTAGCCATGAAAGTCAGGGGACCTGCCACGAACTGCAGTCTTCCAAGTCAGGTCTTCAGTGTTAAATGGGAAGCTTCGGAGTACTTCATTTGTATCCAGGAAATGCTTTTTTTCTTCTAAACTAAAATCTGCTTGTTTCTTCCCACATTTCACAAGTAATGGTGGTGGTGTTGCACGGGCAGAGTGCACAAGAGAAGGAAAATGAAAACCCCCGCACCGGTTCAGCGTCGGTGGCGTTTTATCACGCACCCCCCAGTGTCCTGCTTGGATACTTACCTCTTTTACTCAGATGCGCTTTAAGGAGTATACCATGTTGCGCCTGGTCTGTGCATAACGCTGACTGAAGTCGGCGTGTCCCCCACTTCCTGTGTTGGAAACTTGATTTTCGATGCAAAGGTGTAGGGATGTGGGGCCTTTGTGAGGGACTGTCCTCCGGGGTGGATAAAGGGTTGCTGCCAACAGGGGCTGGTGGAGGAGCTTCACCCTTCTTTATCTTTCCACATGGCGGTGAGGCACTGTGCTGAGGCACGGCGGTCTTCCCTTCCTGGGTCCACACTGTCTTGGAGGCATGTGGAGCGTCAGCTTCCAGGCTCCAGACCTGGAGGAAAGAAAGCTTTAGAAATTTTCCATTCTCAGGCTGGTGAGATAGCTCAGCGGTCTAAAAGCAAGCGTAGTCAACTGCAGGAACTGCGGTTCGATCCCCAGCTCCCTAGCACCACATGCTGCACCAGCCTCACCCCCAGGACATGCTGAGCCGGCCATAATATAAACAAAGTTTAAAAAAAAGTTCTTAAAAAAAAAAAAGGAAGAAATTTTCTATTGTCAGGCATTCTATTATAGTAACACAAAAACAGACAAAGATGTGGTTTAAAAAAACTCAGAAAAACCCCACTTAGATGCTGTGCTTACGGGTGTAACTGTGTATTCAAAAAGTATTTAAACCTCCCAGAAGGTTCCTCACGAGAGCCCCCTTTCTGGGCTCTTCTCATCATTCCACACTTCTTGCTCTACAATTCTCCAGGCTCTGATGAAGTGCGTCTCTGCAGGCTGGGCGTGCCACTCAGTGGCGAAGCACCACGTGCTAGGCTTGGGGCATCCTGGGTGTGAGCCACAGTGTCAGAAGGCACTTTGTCACGTGGGTCATGGCTACTTGATTTTAGATGAGCTTATGTGAAATTCCTGAGAGCTTTCTAGGTCAAAATTCTCTTAGAGTTGCTTTATAAACACTAAAGCCCTTTGCCCACGTTTGAGTCACAGAAAAGCGCTTTCCTGTGAGCCTCGTGTGATCTTGGCCTGCAGGGGTGGCCCAGGGCTCTACCACGAAGTGCACCTTGTAGGTTCTTCTGCTCGGCACAAGGGAGGCTTTTAAATGTAAATGTGAGCCGCACTTTTTCTAGTTCCTTGGAAACAAGGGCATTGCAGAACACAGCAATGGTGATAAAACAGAGCCAGACCCTCTGCCCAGCTTGCAGCTGTTACCCCTGCAGGTGATGGGCAGATCATCCGCAGAACTTGGTGGCAGGTGCCACCTGGGCACTCACGGCTTTTCTCTGACTTTCAGTGAAATTATTCTCTGCTGAGTAGGATGGAAGGTGACACCAAGAGCAGTGAATTTTAATGTTTTAGAGAGCTGCTGTTCTAAGGACACTCTGTGGGCCAGTGACATTGGACATTCCCCAGGGGCTCATAAGATACAGGAATCTCGGGAACCACCCAGGCCTACAGAACAGAAGCCCTGATCCCTGGGTTATTCACCTGCATGTGAAAGCTTGAGACACACCTGCCCAGCAGAATGCACTGCACAGGAACAGCCAAAACGTGGAAGCGCAGATACTCATAACCGAACATTTAAGTGACAGAACGTGACACAAAGATGCTGAAGTTATTTTGATTTTTTTTAAAAAGTAATCATCTGAGAATACAGTGCTAGTTTAAAAATCATATGCTCAAATATAGTACTAGTTAGAAAATGATCATCTCAGAATATAGTACATTTTAATTAATTAATTAATTAATTAATTATTGGCGGGACCGGGGTTTGAACTCATGACCTTGCACTTGCCAGGTAAGCACTTGTGCCATGAGCTATCTCCCTGGATTCAGGTTTTATTTATTTGTATTTTATTCATGTATTTGTTAGAAGGTCTCACTATGCAGCTGTACTCATAGTGATCCTCCTATCTCAACCTCCTCAGAGCTGGGATTATAGGCATATATCACCATACCTGGTCTCAGTGGCTGGGTCAGTGCTCCTGAGGGTGGGGCTGGTGCAGCCTGTGCTGCTGGGGATTGAACCCAGGTCCCTGCACTTGCCTAGGGAGGCACTTAGTTGGCTGAACTATCTCACCAGCCTTAATATTACATTTTAAAATGAGGAGCTATTCTTTTTGCTTGGAAGCCACCTCCTAAGATGATTTAGATTAAATAAGGATGTAGGCATATGGAGTAGGTGGCTTAGCAGAGTCTTTTCCAGCTCTGTAGCACAAGCACAATAAGAACCTCCAAAGGGCTTACCCTGGGCCGGGGAGACAGCTCAGGTGCACAAGTGCCTGTCTGGCAAGTGCAAGGTCCTGAGTTCGATCCCTGGTTCTGAAAAAAAAAAAAAAAAAAAACCCAACAACAACAAAGGGCTTACCCTGCGCTTGGCACTGTTCTGCTTCAGAAATTAACTCCCTAATTCCTGTAGCTGTCACGATCCCCATCTGTAGGTAAGGTGACTGAGGCATGGAAAGGTTGAGCAACTGCCTCACGGTTATGCACCAAGAAAGTAGCAATGAGGTGTGAACCAAAGCTGACTAGCCGTGAAGTGTACTTCCCCAAGCTCTGTGTACCGTAAGAAGGTGCAACACAATACCATTTTATGTTAGTTTGCCACACGCTAACTTGAAACCACAGCATACAAAACATATAATTTGAATCTGTCCTTGTGGATGAAATTTGAAAGAATGCATATAGTGTGCCTAAGAAGAGTCACCTAGAGAGAAAACATTCTCTCAGGCTTTCACAGAGAGCTAATTGGTCAAGCAATGGCTGTGACTCATCCAGAGGGCTGACACTGACAACAGTACAGAGCACTGTACATGGTTCCAAAGTAAATCCTGAGGGGATTTGACTGACCTTGGGAGATACAAAAGTTACATGTTTTGTTATACAGATCTTGCTTTAACTTGCCCTTAACCACCCAGCAGAAAAGTTTAAAAATGACGCATAAAACGTAAAGGTAGTTTAGTATGCTGAGCTTTATAAAAGGCTCAAATCAACAGCTTCCAACATGGCCAGTTTTGCTAGGAGCACACTGTAATTATGGAACATTTCACTATATATACAACTATCTTCTCTTAGATCAAAGAGAATAAATCTATTGTATCAATAACCATTACAAAATTTATCATGTAGGGGCTGGGGAGATAGCTCTGTGGCACAAATGCCTGCCTAGCGAGTGCAAGGTCATGAGTTTGAATCGCAGTCCTGCAAAAAAAAAAAAAAAAAAAAAAAAAAAAAAAAAAAAAAAAAA
>PVJA010041374.1:0-17921 GCA_004027025.1 Myocastor coypus
AAAGGAGAACAGAACAGAAATAATCTCTGTATTAGAGAGAGAAAGGATAACCATAATGACAGACTTCAATACTATTAAAGAAGACATCGATAAAAAATTAGAGGAGAATAGAAAAATGATGGACTCCCTGACGGAGCAATATAGGAAAGACATAGATCGCATGAAACAGTTTCAAAGAGATATACAAAATTTTAAGCCTCATTCTACCTTTTTAGGTGAAAATTGAATGTTGCTCTCTATATTCATTACGCAATCTAGAAGTTGCTAACACCTGTGCCTGTGGGGCTGGGGCAGTGAATACAAACTAGCTCTAGGGATAAGGGCAAGAAGGACAATGTGAAGGGACTCCAGGGGCTTGGGGCAGAGTGCAGAGTCCATTGCAAGTGGGAGCCACCCATCACCCCACAGCATGGCTGCTATGTAAGGAGACTGCTGAATGGTAATGTCCTTTCTGTTTCTGAAGACGAAATGATTTCTTTCTGTGGAATTTACTGATGTTCGAGTTATTCTAAAAACTGAACAATAACCATGTCTGGCCTTGGCTGTGGGTCGTGGGCTTAGAATACCTCACTGAGAGCACACTGTCCTTCACAAAGATGGACAGGACTTGCCCAAGGTCATCCGTCCAGTGGTGAAAGAGCCACATCTGGAACTCAGTTTCCCTGACTCAAACATTGCAGTTGTTTTTGTTACATCAGGTTGTTTTTAAGAAATAAGTCTTCGGAGTCCTAGAAGTATCCCAACTTCAGGGCGAAGGCAGAATTCTTTTCTTCTCCCCCACTGCTCATCACTCAAGTGTAATGACCATCAGCATGGGAGATCTGGGATCTCCACAGGGCTGTGAGTTCTTCCTGCCTCAGTGTCCCTTTGTGATTTGTCTTAAAAACTGGAGTGTGTGAGCAAGTACCTTGACTTATCTTGCTGGAGAGTTTTAAAAAAAATCTGATGCAGAGGCTTCCAGGCTACCACAGACTACATTGAATTGTTCCTAGTCCAAGTTAGCAAAAATGCTCCTGACCTATAACTTGGAGTAAGAATCACTAACTTCCAGTTCATCAGAAATAGACAAAACTTCCACAGGAAAACCATCCTTCAGGGGCTGAACAAAATAGAATTTCAATTCATGCCACCCCCCACCCCCGCCCCCTGTCTGCAGTCTATCAGGGTGTGTGTTGTGTCGCAATGGTTGATTTAGATGGATTTCTAGGCGCTGCCTCACTGCTGATGACATTAGTGATCTTGGGCTCCCTGAATTTTGATTGATTGCTGTAGCCTGTGAAACTATTTCAGGACATAGATTTATTATTATTAAGCCTATAACATGGTGTCAGGGTCAACATGAGCCAATGATGTGTATTGTGATGCTAACAGGGCCAAAGAGTGTGTGCTACTATTTAATAGAAGGTGGTGGGAGAAACATGGTCTCATTTTCTACTGGTGATCTACCTGAGGCCTTCTCCCACGGACAGAGGTAGATTCCAGGCCCATTTGTGCTGGGTGGGGTTGGGAGCAGTGGGAGGAAAAAGTTCATATATATGTTATCAATTATCATCCTGAGCTTTTGCGTTCCTTAAAGAGATTTGGCAGAATTCTCATTTCAGTGTTCATTTAGAAGTGGTTAAGTATTTCCTCTCTTTTACTGTGGTATCCAGATACTGTCTAGCTTTTGCAACTTGAACCTGTTGTTTTTGGAGTCTGGGAGAAAGAGGGATGCCATCCCAGTTAACTCTATCAAGGAGAGAAGGAAAAGCTAAGAAAAGAATTATATTACTAAGCATTTTTATCTCTTCTCCTTCTCCCCCTTCAGAAAGCTTCTGGCTCCAGTGTTAAGAACAAAGAAATAGATCTTATATTAGGCTGAGTTCCAGGAAGATATTCTCAGGATTGTCATTTCATATTCTTTTGTTTTTAGAAAGCCGGGCAGGAGAAGAAGGGCAAATAAAAAGAATTAAGATGTGTTATGTGTGTGTACCAACTCCCCATGACAAATGCAAACATTATGCACTGAAAACATACCAAGTTCTAAAATTGGTACTCGAAGTTTTCTACCTTAAGAAACTAGGAAAGGAAGAACAAATTAAACCCAAAGTAAGAAGATAATGGAGCAGATATAAATGAAGATCAAGATAGAAAACCAGTAAAAGATTATTTCTTTTGTGTTAATGTTTACTGTGCAAGAATGTGTTGCTTCTGTCATGTGAAAAAACCTTGATGAATTCAAAGTTTGTACATCCATAGAATGGCCAATAAGTTCTCACCAGATGATGTCTTTCTTCTTCAGAAATGGGCCACAGAAGAGTTCAGAAGTCTGGATTTGGGACTGGCCTAGTGGCACAGGAGGAAAGGGAGCTAGCAGTATGGACCTTAACTAGGACAGCTGCGAGTGGACTTTCTTAGTCATACCAGATGAAACCCACTACATCTGCAGGAAGCTGTTGGTCTCTGTGGCATGCAGGAAAGTGATGCCATGATTAAGCCACAGAGTGCTGTGAGGAGCCTCAGCACAGACTCCACGAGAACTGAGGAGTCTCTCAGGTGACCAGAGCATTTGGTCCCTCACCAGAGACACAGCCTTAGTCCTGCAGGTTTAGCATTAGCAATGAAAGGAAGACAGAAACCTGTATAAAGCAGTCAGAAACATCTTCGTGCTCAACACAACAAAACCAGTCAAATGAAATAAAGCAAGCAGAGCTTTAAAAAAAAATTCTTTTTGTTTATATCAAATGCCTGCTGCTAATTCTTAAGTAGGATATTGTGTTATTGCTACAATGCTATACCTTGGAATTTTATAAGTGCTGGCTTTTGAGTAACTGCTACAAATCTTATTTAATTTTTCTATTTTCTAAGTAATTATATAAGAAAGGAACAGGTATAAATAACTAACAAGAACTTCTCTTTCCAAGGAATGGGGCTGTTGAGGACAGAAAGATTCAGAAGCCAAGTTGAAGTAATAATTCATCATGTTTCAGCGCAGTGATAAATGGATACTTGTGTAATAGCAGGCACACATTAATAAACAAAGAAGCTGAGCATCTCCACTACACTCCAGCCTAAAAAATACCTAAGAACTTTGGAAACTATGCACGTGATGCGCCAACTTTGGTACACTAACTAGGTTCCAAATTCCTGTACATTCAAGATTCTTCCTATGAAACACAGCTGTACTGAGACTTAGAGATTGAATGGCAGGGTCCCATTCCTGCAGATAAAAGTCCTGTGGCCAAGGGTGCGTGTGCACCCCGCCAAGCCTTTCCCAGGCAGATGGCTTGTTCTCAGCTGAGATGCAGAGATGGGAAGTGGCTCTGGGGTTGAGAGAGTCAGGAGAGAGGAAGGGAAAGGGGAACGGATCAAGGTGTGATACACACCTGCGCGTACAGTCCCCATGACGAATGCATGTATTAGGGATCACAAACACACTAATAAAATGGGGAACACTTTTTTTTTTAATTTAGCACAGGGTCTAGGGGGTCTGCAGGGTCTACAGGGCCTACAGGGTCTCACTACATAATTTGGACTTCTATTGATTCTCCTGTTTTCAGCCTCCCAAGCACTGGGATTACAGGTACACACCACCATGCCCAGTCTCAGTCACTCTCAGCACGCCCCAGGGGCAGGGCTGGCACGGCACTCTGGGAATCGAAGGTGAACATTTTTAAAAAATGATAATTAATTAAATATGTACCACTGATTTAAGAATTACAAAGACAAAAGGAGGACTTCTATATACTAATCTCTGTCTAAACTTCTGTATCCTAAATCTTCCCTAAGGGGAGACGTACTTCAGGCTTCTCAGTGTAGGGCACCTCCAGATTTGAGCATCCTGCATGCGCTGTGGCACCCTGGACAGCTCTGTGGTGTGCAGAGCAGAGGGCCCCTCCCCACAACACTATTGGGCCCATAACCACAGGGACACGCTCTTGGGGAACACTTCCTGAGTCTTCTCAGGTGAGAGGTCAGCTGTCCCCCCTGGAAAGCAAAGACCTCTTCTTTTCCACCATAGGCTGCTGGGTCCTGGGAAGTCTGGCACCAGCTTGGGTTGTTGCCAGGAACACAAACTTGCCTCATATCCAGGGCACAGACTCCCCGTGCCACCCAGATATGGAGAGCAAGGAGATGCACACAGCCACTTAGCCAAGCCACAATCGTTCTGAAGAACACTTACTCAGGGAAAAGGAAGGGACCCTGATGCCCTCAAGATGTAAAGGTCCAGAAAGGAACACTGCGGTCTGAATGCCTGCAGACTTTGTTTGGCACGACCAAGGGTTCAAGTTCAGGGCAAGGGCACAGACTCCAGGTCTGATCGCCTGCCATCAGCATGTCCCATGATAGGAACAGGAAGTACTTGCGGGCCAGAGTGCACTGCCGTGAAGGGTGGCAGCAAAAGATAATCCCAGAAATCAGCAGCACTGAAGATGTGCCCTCGTGGCTCCCCTTTAGGATTGCAGGACAAAGTTGGGGCTCTGTTACCAAGCAAAGAAGAGGGCTCAGTATAGAAGTAGGGAATTGATGACCTCCAATATACTGTCTCTTTATAGGAGTATGTTTAGGGCAATGAGCTTGTTGTGTCATTAATACAATGACCTAAACTGAGTTGCAGTAGGAAGATGCTGTTTTCTTTGAAGTAAAAATCAAAACACTGGGCTCTGTAGAGAGAGAGGAGTTAGAAACGGAGGGCTACACAGGCACCAGTACTGTCCTCCGCATAGATGCATAGGGCACACCACAGAGCTGCGTGGAGCCCCAGCACGTACAGAGTGCTGGTATCTGGAGATGCCCTGCACGGAGAAGCCCGAGGCATGTCTTCCCTTAGGGAAGATCTAGTAGCTAGAAGTTTAGTCTGGGAGACTGGGATATAGAAGTTCTCCTTTTGTCTTTGTAATTCTCTAATCAGTGGTTCATATTTAATTAATTATAATTTTTAAAAAAGTGTTCCCCCTTTTACGAGGGTGTTTGTGATTTCTAGTATACTCATCCATCATGGGGCACTAGTATGCATACGTGTCACATCCTTTCCTCCATCCTGGCCCTCTCACCCCCAGTCTATATTTGCAGTCAAAAATTATTTGTTATTCATTTTAAATTCTAATTTGACAATCTGTGCTGAATTTCGGTTTGCTAACTTTGACCATTTTCTATGGTGCCCTCTCACCCTGGCTACCTTGAGTTCTGCCTGTGGGATCCCGAGTTTGGAACCCAAGGACTGAGCATGCTGGGCTGTAGGCGCCATCCTCGCAGCACTAGTTGGAGCCCCGTCCAGCTGCCGTGCAGCTGTGCAGTGTGAGCTTTGCCAGGAGGCACTCATGCCACTGTCACATTTGGCTCACAAACCACAGCTGGTAAGCAGGTGAATTCCACACTTACTTCAAATCAGAAACATATGTGCATTAAATCAACAGCCTTTAATGGTGTAGACTGAACTAGCCTGCAGTGGTGGTGAACCTGTGGCACACATGCCTCAGCCGGTTGGTGGCTATCAGCGTAAACCTTACAAGGTTCGCCATCGCTGGACCAGGCCGGTGGTTCTCAACTGGGGGCAGTTTGGTGACATCTAAGCCATTTTGGGTTATTAAAACTAAAGGGTGGGGGGACAGCAATACTGGCATTTGTTGTAAGTGAGATATAGGCAGGAAATATCCTTCAACACACAGGACACCTCCAACATGACAGTGATTCCGTTCCAAAGGTTAGCATAGGCTGAGGGTGGAGCTTAGTGGTAGAATGCTCACCCAGCATGTACAGGATCCTGGGTTTGATCCCTCCCACTGAAAATAAAGTAGAAGGAAGTTGAACCTAAGTTCAGTGTAGATAGTGATGCCTAACTAGCATGGCCCTAAGTTCATTTTATTAAAAACATGATGCTAAGGATTAAAAGCTGAGAGGAAGCTTAAACGCTCCACAGGAGAAAGCAACACTCTAAGTATTTGTGCACAGGAAAATACTTGGGGCGTATGTAGCTCTCTGTTTCTAACTCTTCCCTCTCTCTACAGAGTCCAGTGTCTTTATTGCCACTTGAAAGAAAATGGTACTTTCTATAGTAACCCAATGTATATCATCATATTAATGACACAATAAGCTCCTTTCCAAACCATATTCTTACAAAGAGATCTTATATTAGATATTGCCAATTCCCTACTTTACTTCTGTGCCAATCCCTCCTCTTTGCTTGGTAACAGAGCCCTAACTTTGTCTAGTAAAGCAATGCACCTAGCTGAAATTATTGACCCCTCTCAAAGCTCCCTCTAAGCTAGACACATATGTGACATGGAGCAGGAGGCTCTGGGAAGGACATTGCTTGTCTCATAAACATAGACAACCCTGGCTGGCTGTGAAGCCTATAGTTTTGGGTCTTTCTCTTTTGCTTACCTGGAAAGCAGATGTAGCATTCAGGAAGGATCTCCCACCTGACAACCAGGAAGCCAGAAGTCATATACAAAAGGGGCTTGGCAAACAGGCTGGAGGAGGTGTGTGTCAAGCTGGGCAGCATTTGGCATTACCTATAACCAAGTTGCTTGAACTGCACATAAACAACTTGGTTAAACCATTAATGTTGGATACCTGTTGCACATGGCCAAATTCAGTCTTCACTCCCAAAAGAACTGGGGTGGGGAAGCTAGCCCAACTACCAAGTCTAACAGCAAAGTCCTAAGAGCATTACAAATCCTAAGGAGCAATGCAATACTCAGGAACGGAGGGCTTCCCACATCTCCTGAGCTTACACAATGCAGTCCATCTCTAAGTGCCCTAGTTGTGATCCAAGGAGCACATTAGGTAAGCAAGCACTTGGCTGGCTATTAATGCTGCCAGTCATTCCCGAAAATAGGGCATCGAATTCCAAGGGGCGGAATGATTACTGGAAGGGTATTTGGGAGTCCCCCTGGGGACCCTGCACAAACAGTTGGCCAGCCTTCATTAAAACTGCATTTCTTCCCATGAAGGTCTGGAGAAGGCACTTTGGACACTATTCACTTCTAAGAAGAGCAGGGGCAGTGGTGATGCCAGGGACTGGCCCATCTCTCTTGTACTCCTTCTCCGGTAAACACTGGCCCTGAAGCTGTGGCCTCAGACGTGTTTCCTGATGCTTCTGAGCTTTAAGCTTCTGCCTTGCACAAACCAGGCCAGTCAAACAATTTACGTAATCAGGTTCTTGTAAGGATTGACTGGGAAAGTCCCCATACAGGGCTTGGCCCTGGGCCACACACCTAAGTGGACAGTGTTGTCCCTGTTGGAGCTTCCTAGTGTGGTGGAGCAGAGGGGCTGGTTGCTTGTGACCTTGTGAAGTGGCACTCAGTCTCTGATGTCACACTATGGTCTGGTTTTCTTCTTAAGCAATCTGTAGGGAACATGACACAGCCTACCTTAGCTCTCCATAAGCTAGAAAACCATGCCCAGTAGCCACCAAAGCATTTCATTCCTTGGCGGTGGGAGCAGTGCTACTCTACTGTCAGGTCAGGTGGTTGGAGGTGCCCAGGACCTTACTTCCTCAGCCTTATGATGATCTGGGGTTGAGTCCTGAGAAGACTAGAAGGTTTTCATCCACAGGAAGCCCCAGTCTAGGCTCCAGGGGACAGGTCAAAAAGCACAAGAGGGGGAGGATGTCTGTGCTTCCAGTCTTAAGGTCTCCTTGAAATTTTGTCTGTCTGGTTAGTTGGTCAAAAGAAATCCTCAGGTTGCCCCACCAAATGAAACCTGTAAGTGTAAATTAGAGGGCATACTGCATGCATTTGTAAAGCACCAACAGGATTCCCAGCAAGGTGACAATGATACAATACACCCTTGTTAGGGAGCCCTACCTGAATCGAGCCTTTGTGAAACATAATCTCTCCGAACTGCCTCTGGGCTAGCAGCCACTGTAAGCAGGCTGTGTCTCACCTCAGCTTTTTATCAGAAAGCCTAACCCAAGAAGCACACTAGCCCAGATTTTCCTGAGGGGATTTCTCCTAAAAGAGCATGCGCAGAGGGGAAAGGTACTGAGGGTAAACTCACTGGAACCTAAACTTCTTAGTCAAATGTGTAAAGGAATCAAAGAATAGGCGTAAAGGACAGATCTTGAAATCCCCCATGGATGGTGCTTCGACCAAATGCTGTCCTTGATGAGGTGGTGTCCCTCACAGTTACAAAGTGGGGGGGGGGGGGGGCCACCCCAGAAGATGCTAGAAGACAGTCTTGGAGACATTTTCTTTCCTCTCCCAGGAAAAAGGCTGCTTCCAGACATAGTCACACCTTGCTGTAAGCAGCCTGTGTCAGCTCCCCTATGTCAAACACCTGTGTGTCCCCGATGTGAATGACAGGAAACACCAATAAGGGATCCCTCTGTGCCAAGTGCCCTGGAGCCCCCTCACAAGCTTTGGCAAAATCCCAGTGGCATATTCCCACACACAGCACCTACTGTACCAAGGGACAGTGTCCACTTTGGCAGCAGCAGGCACAGAAGCTCTGTCTGATTCCTCAGCCCCGCCTTCTTCTGGAAGCTTATACCTTTATGAAACTTTCTAGGCTGCTGAAGAACACTTTGACAAATCATCAGAAGAATAAAACCATGCATAAAACAAACTAAATAGTCCACCAATAGGATGTTTACTTAAATATGTTACCACTGTAAACTATTATGGATTTGTTTAATAGAGTAAATCTCCACTATATCGTATTAACAGGGCATAATCTCTGGCAAGATGAGTCGAGGCCTCCACAAAACAGGTCCATTTCCTAACAAAGGTGATCTTATTTGAAAAGAGGGTGTGGGGAGACACAATTCAGTGAGGGGCATTGAAGAGAGCTAGGGTAAAGTCCTGGAATGCAGTGCATGGAGGCCATTAGCAGGACTCCAACAGCTTCTGTGACTTGCACCATTTCCAACAACACAAACTTTGTACAAGGCAGAAGAGAGGGCCCAGACATAAGGCAGGAGTCGAGAGAGGACAGGCCGAGACCACTGTGATGCAACTAACACCATGGCCCGGTTGGAGCCTCTGGAAGCTGGAAGCACCAGGGAACAGAATGTTCTCCAGCACCTCTGCAGGACAGTGGCCTGAAGACAGCTTTGTTCTGTCTTCCAGACCCATGAAGGGATCCACTTCTGTGCTTTTAGACACTCAGGTTTGTGCCAGCAGTTCTAGGAAACTCACACGATCCCCAAGATGATCTCAAGAATGAAAAAAGATATGACAGTATGTAGTATGGTATGAATGCTACTTACTGGTAATTAAAGAACCCACATGCACACATGGCATGTGTTGGAATGTGCACAGGATATCTTGTGAAGATATCAAGGACTGCGTTGTCTCTAGGGAGAGAGTGTTTTGTTTTCTGTGTACTCCCTGGAGTAGGACACTGCTGGAAGAATAACGGCTCTGCCCCTGGCCCAAGATGTCATCATCTCAGTCCCAGAACCTGTGGAGATGGCAGGTTTTATGGCGAAAGGAAATTCAGGTTACAGATAGAATTGAGGTTGTTCTCAACAGCTGACCACACACCAGGGATTTCAGGCTGAACTTCCTGGGTGGACTCGGTGTAGTCACAAGGGTCTCTAAAAGCGGTGTGTGTGTGTGTGTGTGTGTGTGTGTGTGTGTGTGTGTGTGTGTGTGTGTGTGTAGGAATCTCATGGAGCGTTACTTGGCAGAACATGCTGGAGCAGAGACAGGAAACCGCAGTACTGAATCAGCCCCATGACCACGGAGAGAAACCACTACAGATGTTCTGCAGGGTACGGTACCATGAAGCCGGGGTGCGCTGCGGGTTAGGAGTACCCAATGCACTTCACAGACGCTATTCTCAGTGTAGGATGAGTTTATGGGGACATAATCCCATTTGGAGTCAAGGAACATCTGTACAGTATACTAAAAATCATTGATTCGTATGCCGAGATCGATGAATTGCACGGTATGTGACTTGGATTTTAATAAAGCTGCTTTTTAAGAAGTGGAGGAGAAAGGAGTCAGAGTCAGAAACAGAAATGTCAGGGAGCTCAGAGCGATTTGACCCAGCTCGGGTGGCTTTAAAAATAGAAGGGAGCTGTGAACCGGAAAGGACCACCCCCCCCCCACACACACACACATTCACCGGAACCCCGGGGTCTGCAGGGAATTGAGCTAACATCTCAAGCCTGCAGAAGTGACTTGTTTCAGACATCTGACTTTCAAAACTTTAAGAAAATAAATCGGTGTGTGTTATTTTCCTTGAACTGGAACTCAGTTCAAGGGTGAGGGTCAGTCTGGACTTGTACTCAGTACATGTCCCAGGTTGGCTTCAAACTTACAGTGCTCTTCAGCTTCCCCGGTGCTGGGATTACAAGAGTGAGGCGCTATGCCCTGCTGTCTGTGCTGTTTTGAGCCACTAGGTATGTAGTAATTTGCTAGAACAGCCATAGAAACTATTACAGGCATAGCATACACTTCTATTCATTTCAGATTGTTTGGTGCATACATGTTACCTCCCCCAAAGTTATTCAAAGTAAACCAAGCCAAACCAACAAACAAATTGTGTGTTCAGGACAATAATCTAGTCCCTGCTGGAAAAATATTTTCAATTTTTATAGCACTGCTTTTTCACAAAAATATAATGCAGACCATCAATATTATATATATATATATATATATATATATATAATGTATAATTACATAATTTTGAATCCTCTAGCAGCCACTTTTTTTGAAAAAGGAAAAATGAATAGATGAAATTAATTTTGGTAATCATTGTGGCTTAACCCAACACATTAAAAATAGTAGCTCTGCATGCAATTAACATACTATTGAGATATTTTACCTTCAGCTCATCTTGAGCCTGGAAACGGGTCTGTGTTTTACATTTATAGTCTAGCTTCCTTCTGATGAGCCACATTTCATGTACTTAGTAGCCACATGCAGCCAACAGCTATGGCATTGAACAGCAATGATCTAAAATAACCAGTGGGGATGAAAGGAAGGGATGCAAGAAGTTAGTCCAAGTGAGAGCAGCCAGTGCTCAACATTTTCAGAAAAGAGTTCTCTAGCAAAATTTGAAATATTCCTAATATATGTATTAGAAATCCATCCTAGGAGATCCATGTTGCCTCAGTATGTAAAAATGTACCTACTAAGGTATTTATTAGAGCATTGCTCAAAAATGTAAAAATTAAACCAAACAACCCAAACTTCTCAGACAGGGCACTGACTTGCCAGGTGCTTCATATATTTGTTCAAAAGGTGAAGGAACTGTATGCACTGACCATGTCCATAGCATATTGTTAAGGTGAAGAATGTTTTCTGTCAAATTTTGTTTAAAAATCAGCTAAGATCTAGTGACAAATGGAATCAATCAACCATACTAAACCACTGATAATGGTTACTCTGTGATGTAATGCTGGGGTGTCACAAATAATATTGTTGGCTTCCTATTTATAGACACTCTGTTGTGCTTTGCTTTGTTGCTTAGAAAGAAAACTGACGTATACTTGCGTATGTTGCATATGTATTTTTATACATACACACATCCTGTATATATAGAGGTATGCCTCTGTACACCTCTCTAGAATAAATTGCCAGCCCAGTGGTTACACATTGCAAAAGCATTACCCACATCAAAGACCTATTTCCCAACAATACCCTTATATGGGACTCACCCTGCCTTTACCAGTTTTTTTTTTTTTATTCTAATTAGAAGGAAGATCTCAAAGTATGGTCAATGAAGCAATACTTCTTAATACCCACATTAAATTACTGTGCCAATAGAAAGCCATATCTGTTTTACTATTCTGAGAAAAACATTTATTTTTTTTCAAGTTCATGCACCTTTAACTCCACCTATCATAATATCCAGCTAATAAAGAGCTGTTAAAAAGCCAACATTTTCAGGAAAAAAAATATGGGAAAAGAGTGATCATGTTAGATGCTGAACAGAAACCAAGTGATTCCCTGCATAGGTTTACAAAAGAAAAGTCCAGGAAGGTTAATAATGATGCAGGCTTTATATTCTCTTCCATACTTGGCATTGGTGTCAAGCTTGGCTTGTCACCAGCAGGCTAGGGCTATTTCTTCTGTATTAATAGCATGAAACTACAATCCTAGAGAGCCTTCAGAGCCCAAGAAGTGAGACTCTTCTAAAAGTCTAATTCAAACGTGAGCTTAAATCTAACAGCATGGTGGCCAGCTCAAGGGACATCAACCAGCAGCCTGGTGCCCACTGCTCAAAACAACCCAGCTCGGGAAGCTATGTGGTGTGCTCCGTGGGCTGGCTTGTGTGGCCGAGGCCCTCAGAGGGCTCCCACCGGGTGAAGGCTGACTTCACAGGGAGTTTGGCCTGAGCCTTTGCAGGTTGTCATAGTATTTATATGTCATGTCCTTTTTTCTGTAGCAAGTAACATCGACAGGATGAGTGTGGTGAGTGTGGCATTCTTCTGTGTTCTTCCTGCATTTTATGCATCTGTGGGCCAGGGAGTGTGTGTTGTGTTGGCCAACCCCTTTGACAGAAGCACCAAAAAGTAGGTATTGGTTATCATTTATCAATGCCCCTGACCCTTAAAGATTAACTGCCAAATGGCAGAAAGGATACAGCAAATGCATTCACGTCAATAAGTACGTATTGGAGGCCTTAGACAGCAGCAACATAAGTAGGCCAGTGTTAGTTGAAAGACAGATTCAGTGCATTTGTGTTTATGGCATTTGGGATATTATAACTCTTCCAATTATTGAGCAATCAAGATTAGAAAAAGAACTTCATAAACTAAAGTGAAGCTATTTCATGAAGTCTTTTATTGTATTTATTATGTGGCTGGCTCACCTGCCCTAGGGGCAGGGTTGGCGTGGCACATGGTGTTAGGGATTGAACCTCAGTCTTTGCTCTTGCCCAAGCTTACCCAAGCAGGTGCTTTAGTCTGCTGAACTATCTCTCTGGCACAAGTCCTTCAAAAATAATACTTTTTGAGAGTTCAACCCAGGCCTGCCATGCTGGCCCTGCCCCCGGGGCATACTGAAATGGCAATGGAGGCTGGGCATGGTGGCACGCATCTGTAATCCTAGTTCTTGGGAGGCTGTAAACTCCCTACAAGTCTGATCTAGTAGTAAGACCCTGAACACTCTGTAAATCCTTCCTTAAAAAAACAAAACAAATCAAAAAAGCACTTTTTAAAATGTATACTGAAATGTAAAACCAATATAAATATATCATCAGCTGTTTATTGATATTAATTTCCTTTAAAAATATCTATTCAAATTATATGTGATATAAAATATTCTATTAGCACATAAACATAGTTTTTGCCTTACAGTTCATTAAATAATTTCATTCAGACTTTTTAAATTCACTTTTAGTGTCACTTATTTGGTCATCTTTTAAACTACCCTGAATCATCTTTTGTTTCTGGAAGATACCATGCTGAACTCCGACCAAACTGCTTGAGATAAATACACAGTGGTGACACTGAAAATTTTATCCAAAGCCCAGGTGCCTGTTTCTGGAGTGTTTTTCCCCATTTAGTCCATGGGTCCATCCACTACTTACTGTTTCATACTTGTGGGTGGGACAGCACATCCCAAGGATGATAACTAAAACTTTCATCACTTTTCTCCTATCTGGACACTGCAGGAGGATGAGGCAGGAGAATCACAGTTTTAATCCTAGCCTATGTCAAAAATTTTTAAAAGGAGATGGGAATATAGCTCAGAACAAAGGCCTTGTTTCAATCCTCACTGCTGCAGAAAACAAATACTTAAGTTATTGTTTTTTACTGATTTTTATCAGAGGACCTCTCTAAACATCCCCAAATAAGCTAATATTATATACACTGTGTCCAAACAGTAGTAAAGCACCTTATTATATGAAAGACTTGGGCTGGGGAGATAGCTCGGCTGTCTAAACACCTACACAAGGACCCAAGTGCCAGTTCCAAAACAAAGTGGGCTATCCCAGAACTGGAGAGGCTGAGGCAGGAGGATCACTAGGAGTCTGAGCTGTGTACAAGACCCTATACCAAATAAATAAATAAATAAATAAATAAATAAATAAATAAATAAATTTTAAATCACTTTGTGTGAAAGACTCAAATGTGAAGACTTTTATGAGGGGAAATTCTAAGGTAAAAAAATGGAATTTATTTATTTTTATTAAGCACATACAGCACAGAGCAACTTAAGATTATATCTGACCATTAGGAGATGTAATGTATTCATGTGTTCTTAAAGCTAAAACGGTTTTGTTTTTTGTAGTACCTAGGTCTTTGCACATGCTAGGCAAGTACTCTACCACTGACCTATGTCCTCTGTCATTTTTATTTTGAAAGAAGGTCTTACTAACTTGCCCTTAAACTTGCGACCCTCTGCCTCAATCCCTTGAGGGACTGGGATAACAGATGTGTACTACCACACCTGGTTTAAAACATGTTCTTGTGGGACAGATGAAAAGTATGTTTTCTAAAAAAGGGTTGCACAGTGCATGCATTCTGCCCGCTCTTCTAAGGATGTGGTAGCAACGCTCCCCAGTTGAGTGGGCTGCTGTGTCTTCGGTATGGTTTCAGTGTGCACTGAAAGGTAACCCCGCTGGCAGGAACTAAGAGGGTGCAAACTTAAACCAGCTGTGGTGTTTAGAGGTGGGGCCTTGGGGATCGTTGAGGTGGAGCTTCCATCACTGAACCCTCCTTGAGTTCATGAGAAGGGGGAGAGAGACTAGAACACACACATGCATCCCTGTGTCTTACCAGGTGCTGCCCTTGACACCTGGGCCCTCTGCCAGTGACAGGGCTGGCTATGGCCTCTTCCCCAGTGGTGCCCAACCTCCTCCTTTCAATCTGGGCTGGTTTCATGGAAGACAGTTTTTCCACAGGTGTTGGATTGTGGCAGATGGTTTGAAAGACACTCAACCTAGATTCCTGGCATGCACAATTCACAGGGCTTGAGCTTCTAGGAGAATCTTAATGCCCTTGCTCCGTATATCAGGATGGGGAGCCCTGACAGTAATGCAAGGGACAAGGAGAGCATCACCTGCTTGCCTTCCATGCATCACCTGCTCCACTGCTGCACCATGACTAGTGGTTCAGGCTTGTGGCCTAGAGGTTGAGGACCCTATCCTAGAGTGAGCCAAAGTAAACCCCTTGTTTTTATGATTTACTTAATCTGTGGCTCAGGGAAGTTGTCATATTAATTCACAAACAAAAACAAGTTGTGAACTGTAGTTGGAAAACACACTGGCCATATTAAGGAAGAAAATGGGAGTCCTCTACATACATCTTTTCTGAGCCTTGTGAGTGACTTCGCAAGTCAAACTGTTTTCATTTATTCATTTTCCTGATAGGCACTGTAGTCTATATATGCTGAGATTCTGTTTTCCCTCCATTCTGACTCCACTCAGATGTGGGGGCCTGGCCCTTGACCTTCCCAGGAGGGTCTTACTGTTCAGCACTGCCTAGAGTGTGCCCCTTCTAGGGCACAACATTAGTCCTGGCTGTTCACCTCTGTCACTGTCCTTAACCTCGTCACACCAACTCACATGTTTACACTTATGCAACTGGGAACAGTCCCAGCCAGAGAACAAGACTCAGCACAAAAGCTGTCTTCAGTTAATGTGTTAAATGGAAATAAAATGTTTTCCTCCACACCATCGATATAAACCAAGTAGGGATGAGTATTGAGCCCTGTGGTGTGTCATAAAATCCTTCCTTCCTGTTTTATGGCTACCCTTTTAATCAGCTGCCTTTGAAGGAGATTGTTCAATTAGATAATGGGATATATTTCAAAGTTTTAAAGGGTAAAATTGCACAGTATTGTCATCATTGAGCTATCGACTTGTAACGCCCTATAGCCCAGACTTTTCCAAACTGAAGGGTCACGACTTGTTCACAGGTTGTGAAATCAATTCCATGGATTGTCAGCAACCTTAAGAAATTGAACCGAAAATGTCCTCAGACCACTCTTTGGCTAATTTTAAGTACCATTTCAGGAAACTTTTTTCAGATATGAATAGCTGTGTATATTCTGAATCAATGCACAATGCATTCCTTACTATGGCTGGGTTCTAAAACATTTAAATGTCACTGATCTAGCCTGTATTTTTCACAGCAGACAGATGTCTTTCTAAAATTAAGATAAAACTGGGACTAGATTCATGCATGTCCAGTCCATCAGTACAGCTCCATGAGCCAGTACACGAGGAACAGCCCATGCTTGACTTACTGGTTACTGGTCCCATTGCAGAGTTTTCGTAAACTGACCTTTCAGGGTTCACATGGTCTAAGGAAGCTCTGTTGAACAGCCAGTGAGCGCACACACATGCAGTAGAGATCCTGCGGCAGCAGTGTTAGGCACACCAAGCTGCTGGGCTCACCAGGCTGCCCAGTGAGGAGCAGGCACAGGAAATCCCAGGGCACCATAGTCTCCAAGGGGATCAGGTGGACACAACCCAGGCCCTGATTCTCTTAGTAACAGCAACAGCGGAAGTGTCTGCTTGTAGTCTCACCTCCAGGCAAATGAAAGTTCTTTATTGGGGACAGGGCTGACCCATGCAGGAGTGGCCTCCTTCCTTGTGGTCCTCACAGAAAATACCTGTTCTTCTGCCTGACCCCGGGCTGGATCTGCTGGCTTTTAGGTGTTGAGCTTTGGCAGTGAATTTTTAAGAAACAAAAGTGAACCAGGAGCATCAAAACAAAGCACATTGGGGAGTTACTAGGATCCTTCAGTGTTTAGAATCTCTAGTTTTAAAAACTGTTGTAACATGGTAAATATCTATAGAATTGCACACTGTGGAAATAGAAATGAAGAGCAATAGTGTCATGCTGAATAGAAGAACAAAATACATAGATATAAATGAACAAATTATTAATGAGGAAAGCAACTGTTTAAATGAAAAAAATTTCTTTGTAAATTAAGATATGGCAATAGAATTCATAAGTATGTGTGTTGGTTCATTTATAAAATATGATGAAATCACTTGTGACTTTTTTATGTATTTAGTACAAGGTCTACAGGTCTCACTGCACAGATTGGACTTGTAGTGATCCTTCTATTTTCAGCCTCCCAAGTGCTGGGATTACAGGCCTGTGCCACCACACTCAGCCTCAATCGCTGCCTCAGTGTGCCCCAGTGGCAGGAGCAGCACAGCACTCTGGTGATCAAATCCTGGTCTCTGTGGCTGCCTAAGCAGGCACATCAATCTGCTGAGCTATCTGGCTGGCCCTACTTGTGACTTCATGTTCAACTTCTACAAATTGATAGGAAATGTTAGAAGGCATATTAAAAGGCCATTGTGTAAATTAACATATGTGATTAAATTTTTTTTTCAATTTTTTTATTGTTGAAATTTAACAAAGGTTATATTACATATTTTCATCATCAGATCAGTTTAGATTAATACATATAGGTATATAAGATTGATCAAACAATTAAACATTAACCTATCTAAATCCACATTACTGTTTTTTTTTTCTTTTCCCCCTTCTTTTCTTTGAAAGTTGACATATTGCATATTGTCCTCACAATCATTCTACAGAGTACAGTGTGTGGGCATGACCCACCTCCCTATTCACATTGCTTAGAAAAAAGAAAGAAAGAAAAAAAAAAAGGAAAGAATATACTTCTCTTTGGACTAACAGGAAGCAGATACATACACAAAGGTTTTGCAATTGCAGTGTGCCACCAGTGAAGCTTGTGATGTTGGAGGCTACTGAATCTAAGCCTCCTAAAGCTCATCTCACCAATCTAGCTCTGCGTTCCATGCATTGTAATTAAGGATTTTTTTTTTCTTGCTGGGTGGTCAAGGGCAAGTCGAAGCAAGACCTGTAGAACTAAACATTCATTTTTTTTTTTTTTTTTTTTTTTGTATCTTCCAGGGTCAAATCCCTCAGGATTAAATTTGAGACCATAGACAGTACTTTGTAGAACTGTTGTTAGTGTCAGCCTTCGGGACGAGTCACGGCCATTGCTTGGCCATTTTGCTTTCTGTGAAATCCTGAGAGAATGTTTTTC
>PVJA010041375.1:0-17908 GCA_004027025.1 Myocastor coypus
AAAAAAAAAAAAAAAAATAGGGGCCCGGCAGGATGGCCCAGTGGTCTAAAGCGCCTGCTTAGGAAAGCTTGGGCGGCTTTAGGGACCGTGGTTCAATCCCCGGCACCACATGCTGCGCCAGCCCTGCCTCTCAGGGCAGGCTGAGCCGGCCATAAAAATAAATAAACAAACAAAAGTTCTGAAACAAGAAAATAAATAAATAAATAAAAATTTCTAAAAAATAAATAATTAAAAAAAAAAAATAAAGCGCCTGCAGGCTGCTGCAGGGACTGCAGTTCAATCCCTGGCACCACATGCTGCGCCAGCCCTGCCCCTCAGGGCAGGCTGAGCCGGCCATAAGAATGAATAAACAAACAAACAAAAGTTCTGAAACAAGAAAAAAAAATCTGGACATGCTGATGCATGCCCATATCCTAGGGCTGAGGAAGCTGAAAACAGGAAGATCGCTATGAGTCTAAGCTGCATACTGAGACCCTGCACCAAATACATAAGAAAATGAAAAGAAAAAAGAAAAAAAAACTTGCTTAGAGGATTAAAGAAACTGCACAAGAAGCATTGAGTAACGCCAGAAAACCAAACAACTCAACTCCAAAGCCCAATTTCCTCTCCATTATGTGGCCCTGGGAGGGAGGTTGTGAGTCATGTGAAGTTTTTGGAGGACCAGTGTGGCTCTAAAGTTTTTGGGGACCAGGTGGTGCATCTGGGGAATTGGAGTACAGTGTGAGAGGACTCAGGGTGAACGGCTGGGGACCAAGGACAGGAGAAGGAAGACAGGAGTGGTCTTTCAAGGACTGTCGATCTAACTGAATATGGGCATGGAAATAAGACCAAATTCAAAACGCTGAGCCTAGAAAGCAAACACCACAGGAGGGCACAAAGCAGCTGCTGCAGTCCAGAGGAGCTGTACTGCCGGGGCCATCAGGAATCGAGGCTTCTCATCCGGCACTGGGCAGTGACAATGCCTCATTTGTCATTTAAATGAATAAATGAGCTATATGACCTTGTGAGATTGGGGTCTTATATTTCATGTAGAAAATAGATTAGGGGGGCCGGGCGGGATGGCTCAGTGGTCTAAAGCGCCTGCTTGGGAAAGCTTGGGCAGCACCACATGCTGTGCCAGCCTGCCCTCGGGGCGGGCTGAGCCGGCCATAAAAATGAGTGAATAAACAAACAAAGGTTCTGAAACAAGAAAATAAATAAATAAATAAATAAGAAAATAGATTAGGCCTCGGGCATGGTGGCGCACACCTGTAATTCCAGCAGTTGGGAGGCTGAGGCAGGAGGATTGGTGCGAGTTCGAGACCAGCCTGGGCTACAAAAGTGAGCTCAAGGTCAGCCTGAACTGCACAACAAGACCCTGTCTCAAAAAGACAAAAGAAAAGAAAGAAAGGAAATACATTAGGCCAGCATGTCTAAAACTCTTTTAGAAGGGCCAGCCAGATAACTAGTGGATAAAAGTGCCTGCTTAAGGCAGATGCAGTGGCCGGATTCGATCCCTGCTGTGCTGTGCTGGCCCCGCCCCCAGGGCACACTGAGAAGGCAATTAAGACTGGGTGTGGTGAGATAGCTCAGCTGTCTAAAACACCTGCTTAGTTCAAGCTTAGGCAACCTCAGGGACCTGGTTTGATCTCAGGCACCACATGCTGCACCAACCCCTGCCCCCCAGCAGGCTGAGCCAGTCATAATATAAATAAATAAATAAATAAACAAATAAATAAAGTTTAAAAAAAAAAAGAAGGAAAACTGGGTGTGGTGGTACACATCTGTAATCCCAGCATTTGGGAGACTTAAAACAGGAGAACTGCTACAAGATTGATCTGTGTATCTAGACCCTGTAGACTCTGTACTTTACTAAGTACAAACCAAAACAAAAGCCAGTAAGCAAGCCAGCAAGAAAGAAACAAAAACAAAGATCATCTCATGGAAGAGGTGAGAGGTCTTTTCTGCATCCACAAGGCCTTTATGGACATCCCCAAGATGGTTGTTCTGTTGCAGGTAACACTAACCAAGGCCCATAAAGGGACCACTTAATTCTTTTTAGGTGTGTATGTGGCAGGAATGGGGTGGGGTGGAGTGCAGGGTCTCACTATGCAGCTCGGATTTGTAGTGAACCCCGATTTCTGCCTCCCTAGTGCTGAGATTACAGGTGTGCACCACTACACCCGGACTCCATCATCCGCTCTGTGTGCCTGAGGGCAGGGATGGTGAGGCATGTGGTACAAGGGATCGAACCCTGGCCCTTGCACTTACCTAAGCAAGTGCTTAGTCTGCTGAGCTGTATTGCCATCCCTAAGGCACTAGTTAATTCTGATTCTGTAGGTGGGGCCCAAGCATGAGTAGTTGGGTTTTTTTTGTTGTTGTTGTTTTGTTTTCCTTATTTGTTTCTATGAGTAATTTGTTTGTTTTTTAATGTATTTGGTACAGGGTCTCACCACAGAGCCTCCCCAGTGCTGGGATTATAGGTGTGTGCTACCATGCCTGGTCTCAGTGGTCAGCTCAGTCCACTTGGGGTCAACCATGAACTACTGACACTTGAGCAGGTTAATTTTTTTTTTTTTTTTTTTTTTTTTGTCTTTTTGAGACAGGGTCTCACTATGCAGTTCAGGCTGGCCTTGAAATCACTTTTGTAGCCCAGGCTGGTCTCGAATGCACACTGATCCTCCTGCCTCAGCCTCCCAAGGATTGGGATGACAGGGGTCTGTTACCATGCCTGACCTGGCCAGGTTAATTGCTTGCTGTGAGAATCAAAACACAAAATGTCTCCATACATTGCTGAATGTCTACCAGAGTGCTAAATCACCCCCAGTTCAAATCCCTGAGCCACAGTGCCAGCTTCCAGACCCCTCTCACCCTCCCCAGTACAGACTCTTGAGGCGTAGCAGAGAGGAGGACACTGAACAGCACTTTTACTTGGGCCAAGCAGGAGGGAGGCCTCTGTAGGAGGCCAGGGCTCCACACTGTTAACACAATGGCAGACAGCATACCAGCGGGCTGACTGATGTGGTCTCACCCCAGAAGGAGGGAGTTCTCCCAAACTCTTATTCCCGGATTCCCAATCAGTCATGGGAGGGCCCAGAGGCGATTCTAGAGAGGATAGGCCCTGCTTTCCGGGAATGGCAGAGGGGGCCAGAGGATGGAGTGGTGCCCAGGGGATTCTTTCCCTCTGTAGATAATTTCCTGGCATGACCCACTGCTCTGCCTGACTGGTGGAGGGCCAGAGCAGAGGAAATTTCCAGACAACGGGCTCTGGGTCCCCGGAGGGCATCTGATGCTGGAATTGATCTTGGGACATCTTGGTTTTAGTCTTTAGAAGACTGAGTCTTTGGGGCTGGGACTAAGGAATGGCTGATTCCCCAGAGGATGAGAACACTGTGGAGATCTGCTCCGACCTTCCTCACAAGTCACTTTTCGCTTGAAGGTGGTGATTCCTGAGGGAAGAGAGGATAGGAGCCCAGCTAAAGTCCCGAGGAGGGAGGTTGGGAGAAAGGACAGAGGGTGGCATGGGAGAGTACCGGGTGGGGGTCGGAAAGGCGGTTTCCTGTCCTGCACCCCCAACTCACTCCACCAGGAGGCTCAGAGCACCCAGAAGCAGGACAGCTCCTGAGACAGATAACAGCAGAATCCTGGCTTCCCAAAGATCGTGACTTCCTGCGGGGAACCCAGAAGGCCGTGGATGAACCCGGAGACCACGCACGTACGCGATGGTGCCAAGCAAAAGGCCCAGAAATCGCGGGGGGTGGGCACGCGGGGTGGGGAGTAAACACCTGGCTGGCAGCTCTTTCGGGGCCAACAGAGGGCCTCGGTGCCCTCGCAGGTAGAACAGTTGTACAGAATGGTGCTGCCCCCTGCAGGAGATAGCAGAAGCAGCGCTGGACGGGGAAACCGAGGCTCTAATCCTCTTCTAGCCACCCACTTCCGAGCCCCAGGGCCCTGCTACCCCTCTTTTTCTTTTCTTTTTTCTTTTTTTTTTTTTTACCCCTCTTTTTCTACTCACGGCAGGCAGGGGCACAGAGAGCTGAAATAAAGGACAAGAAGGAGATGTAGGTGGGTGAGCTGCTCAATCGCACACCTCTTCGCCCCAAATCCTGTCACTCCTGATGCCCTTCTGGAACCTGTACCTTCCCTGCTGTACTGAGGGATCTTGGTCTTTTGCAGCCACTGCCAATACGAAGGGAGTGAGGAGATGGACCCTTTGATTTCTGGGAGGCAGAATGCAGGTTTAGACTCTGGTCTGAAACAGTGTCAGATCACCTCTGCCCCTCCCTCCAGCCCCTTCCTGATCAGCCCTCAAAACTCCACCTGCAGCCCTCTGTCCTTCCATGCCTCCCATTCCTCCCTTCCCCACCCGTAGGTTTCACCTTCCCTTCGACCTCACCCATGACCCTCAGGACTCTGTGAGTCTTCTCTGTGACTTTGTTCATTGTCACCTCATCTGTGGAGATAGGAAAAGAACTTCCTTCTGGGCTCTCTTACTTACCCGAGATTCCAAGTTCTCCCAGAGGGAAAGTCCAGGGTGTTCAGAGAGGAATGTGGACTGAGGCAACTGCTGAGGGGCACAGCTGGAAAGTCACAAGCTTCTCCCTTTGGGGAGTAGGGGTGGTCCCTGCTGGGCCTGCTCCTGGGTGTCTGGTCTTACCTAATGCAAAAGCTGAAAAGTCTGGAGAGGCCCATTCCTTCCACTGGGCCTCCATCTGGCTGGTGAGCTGAGCCAGACGGCCTGGTAAGTCATGGGCTGGGAGGCGACAAAAGATGCAAGCCTGGGTGGCTGCCAGGAAAACCCCACCTAGTGTCAGCATCCACATGAAGCCTGCTGAGGGGCAGAAGGGGAGCTGGCTCCACCTGTGCTAGAAAGTCCTCAGCCTGCTGTGTAATTGGGTCCCAGCCCTTTGCTAGGAGGTTCTTGAGTGTTCTGGAACAGCTGGAATTTCTAGAGTGTTCCAGAACACTGCCATGTTCCATCTAAGGCTGAGGAGGAGCTGGGGCCCAAGGAACTTGCAGGGGCCAGAAGACATTTCTAGTAGGTTCTCATGGATAATGGTCTATACAAGTTGGTAGTTGAAAAAGCACTTTTATTTTTCTTCTTGTAACAATCAGTGATAATTCTCCTTCAGTGAAGAAATTATGTATGTGTATCCTGTCTACTCAGGAACTCAGAGATTCCATCCATTCCCATATCCTCCCCCACTCTCCCAAACTCTCCATCTCTTCTGTCTGCCCAGGGCAGCCTTGGGCTTTCCCCCAGCTATCTCCTAGCAACAGGCTCATGGTTGCTGAGGCAACCAAGCATTCCCTACAGGTCTCAGAGGCCCAGCTAGGCCCAGTAACTTCTTTTACCTCTCACAGGAAGATCCGTAGTGACTCAAATACAAATAGGCCCCACCTGCCTAGATGGTGAGTGCAGACACACACGCGCACCAATACACACCCTATGATTAAACTAAATCTCAATCTACTCACACTTATATCACAGATAAACCTGGGCCAGAACAGTTGCTGGGCAACGTCAAACACTCCTGGATATGCAGGGACCACAGAAGGACCATCACGTAGACATTGTAGTCAGCAACACTGATGAAAACTTAGATGCCAAGGAGCCATGCATTAGTCAGACACACTGGCTGACAGGCACACATGCATGAAGGCCATACAAAAGAGACCAACTTCTCCCTGTGGCCAGCCCCACCTTCTTTTTTTTCCCAGCCTCACCTTCAAAACAGGATTGTTTAAAACATCTGAAGTTCCAGAAGGGCACTCCAGGGGCCTTGCTCCTATAGGTTACATGTCAACCTATGGAGGCCATGCTAGCCCCCTCAGTAGGTGGCTTGAGACACCAAAGAAGCTCCCTTCCTCTGTCCCAGAGTGTTCTGAGCTCTCTTTGACCACACCAGGCCATTCAGCTCCAGGAGGGAAGGCCACAGTCCAGGAGAACCCACATTAAAGTAATCCACAGTATACTTCTTTACCCCTACACCTCAGCATCCCTCCAGGGTTCTGCCAGGTCTAGGCTAGACATAGCTCTGTTTTCCACTTTTCTAAATCTCTGAATACTGAGCTTCAACAGACACCCTGGATGGAGGTCTTCAGCCTCAAGCAAGAACCAACCAAGAGAATCTTTACTGCCCTACCCCATCCCAGGACAAATACCAGTCCAGACCTTCTGGATCACTCATGAGGGCTCAGTGAGCTCAGGTTCTGGAATTCCAGCCCAGATACGGGCTCCAGTCACAGGTCCAGTGCTATGACCCGACCCTCATAGCTCACTAGAGATAGAAAAAGGCTTCAGGGGAGTCCTTACACCCCCCCACAACAGCTGCCCCATTCTGTCTTTTCTCCACAAGCAAACTGAGAGTCACACCCTCAGTGTCGAACAAAGCGCAGAGATCGGGAGTTGAGCAGGTCTTCAGGATCAGGGAAGACAGAGTCGAGGCGGAAGCCATGCTCCAGAGCCACCCGAAGAACCTCCTCCAGGAAGCTTGGTGTTCCCACCACCTCACGCCGTTCTTCTGGCCCTCCGGTCCACAACGGTTGTAGCCCTAGTCTCTCATATTCCACCTCAGGGAGTTCTGTGGGACGGGGAGCCCACTCCAGGTGAAAATGTGGGCCGCCCTCTGCCCTGTCCCCACTGGTCACACCAAATCGGGCTTGCATGGCAGCCAGACACTCTGGGTCAGTGCAGAAGAGGTTGGCTCGGAAGGTGTCCACCTGGACAGAGCTTAACTCATAATGATGTGGGCCTCTGCGAGCAGAGAAGTGTACTAGGCGAGGGCTGACATCTACATCTGCGTGAAGTAGGGCAGCAGTGGATGCAGGCGTCCCCCGAGAAGCCTCCAGTTCTCTCAGGGCATCCAGGAGAGGCCTGATCTGGTAGAAGTCAGCTTCTGCCCTGAGAAGTGCTGTCTCTCCATACCCAAGGGGCAGGTCCAGTCTTCCCAGTCGCAGGAAATTGAGGATATGCCGGAAGGCTTTGCCATCACGGTCAATGAAGTAGTGGCCACCTCCTTGGGGGTTGCCATTAGCAGATATGGGGGTGCCGGACCTAAACATGGCCCCCAGCATGGAGTCTGGGAAGCGTGTCAGGGTCTCCAAAGTAGTAGAATATAGTGTGCCCCCCACATTCAGGGTCACAGGGCCCCCAAAGGAGGGGGGCGGAGAGGGCACAGGAGGAGGGGAAATTTTGGGAAATACAGGAGACAAGGAAAGAGAAGGAAAGGCAGAGCCTCTTGAGTGTTTGCAAGATTGGGTGATATCGTTCAGAATTGCTGGGTTGGAGGCACAGGGTGGAGTACAAGTCAGCAAAGTTTGTAGCGCACCCCACGTATTTTGATGGTGAAATGGGAATTTTAGACACAGAAATCCCCAACAGATGAAAAGAGCAGAGGGCAGCGGGAAGGGGAAAAGGAGCCTTCTGTCCGGACGTAGCCAATCCTGGAGGGTCAGCAATTCTCTTTCTGTGGTCTTCAGACAGTGGGGTTCCGGAATTCAACCAGCAGGTGACGGTGGTGAGCAGAGGCCCGATTCTTTGAGGGGTCCAGTTTCTGAGTTTCTAGGTAGCTGTCGCCGTAGGCGAGTCCACACAGTGCTCCAGGGGTCAGCGAGAGGCCGGGCCAGGCTCCAGGCACCAGCCCCAGGAGATCGACACGGAGCGGATGCGAGTGGATGACTACCCTCGCTGTTTCTGCTGCGGGGCGCAGTGTGCACTCAGCCTGAGCGGGCAGTGTCCGAGGGCTCTGATAGAAGCAGCCTGGAGTCTCGGGACTCGGGCGTCGTCGCCGCCTTCCCCGGATGTCGCGACAGGGCGCAGAGGTCTCCGTCCCCAGGAAATGTCCAACGGGCAGCGGCCTGGGCCCTTTAAGAGGCAGCCCCGCCCCTTGGCGCTCCGCCCCTGCCCCCTTGGGGCTCTTGCGGCTGGGTGGAGGTGGGAGAGGGTAGTCATCCACAAGAGGGACAGGGCCGACTGGACGGACGAGCGGACACGAGTGGGAGTGGAGTGACTCATGCGCGTCTTTCCGGATGTGGCCACAACAGCCCCGGGGTCCTCCAGGTGTGCCGGGCCTCACGTCTGCAACCTCTTCCTGCCACTCGGAGGAAGCCAAGGCCCCGGCCGTCGGGGCCGGAGGACCAGTTCCTTCCCTGTTGCTCTGGGGGGGAATTCCCAAGGGGGCGAGTGCTGAGCCACTACATTCCCCGGATACCTCTCCTCCGGGGTGGCCCAGAGCTCTCTTCCCGGCGGCGCGGTGCCAGCTGCCCCGAGGGAAGGCTGCCCCGCCCCGCCCCGCCCCGCGCCGGAGCCTCTGCCCTGCTGGACGGGTCTGGCCTCGTCGCCGGAGTCTGAGAGTCGCACCCCACCCCCAGCCACCGGGCGCCAGGGCCCACGCTGCCACTGTGCTCCCCGGGAGTCGCCTCCTGCGGGACTCGAGCTCAGAAACTCCCTACCGCTCCCTGCATGCCGGGAGCTACAGCGCCCAACACCCTGTCAGCCCGAAGGTGGCGCCAATAAAGTGAACTACGCAGAGAAAAGCAAAGCACCGAGGCTTTAATGGAGAAGGGCCCCACTGCGGGGAGAGCAGGGGCTGGGTGTGGCCCCCTGGGCCTGGAATCAAAGAGTGTGGAGGTCGTGACTTCGCCGGCTGAGCTTCTCCGGGTCGTCCGATGCCATGAGGGAGAAGTCTCGGAAGATGTCGAGATAGGTCTCATCTCCTGAAGGGAGCAAAGGCCGACATCAGACATCTGGACCCTAGCGTGGAAGCCCACGCAAGCCGACCTGGATGTGGAGGAGATGGCCAGGAACTTGGAACCCAGAGCGCACCGCCCCTGCTTGTTCTTTGTCCAAGGCCCTGGATCCTTGGATCCGCCAGATACATATTTGTTGAATAAATAATGGAAGGAGGCAGGGAGACCGAGAGGGACAGTTAGAGAGAGGGACAGTTGGGCACAGGGAAGACAGATCACTAAGGTCCAGAAGCCCAGAATCTCGGTATTGATCCAGGGTAAGAGGGACAGGTGAATACTGTACCTGCCTGGCCTTCGGCCTCCCTCATCTTTGCCAATCGTAGCCTAAAGGGGAGAAGATTGAAGAATAAATGACACTCTTCCCACCCTACTCCTCATCCCTTGTGTTTCCTTCACCTTTCTCTCCAACGTCTAGTGCTTAAAAAGGTGCCTGCCAGCAATGTGGTGGTGGGAATTGGACGGTCGGGATGAGTGCCCATCCTTGACCCTGCTTGCCAACTATCCTACTCCTGGCCCAATCTGCACTGGGAAGGCTTGGTGTTAGCCTTAGCCCCACCCAGAAGGAATAGTCCAAGCACCAGCCCACACCCCTAGGCGTGCTCACAAGGTGACAATGTCAGCATTGGCTGTTTCCATGGCGATCATCAGAGGGTCTCTGCCTTCAGCGTCTTGGGCCCCCAGATCAGCCCCCCTTTTCAGGAACAGGCAGGCGAGTCTGAGGGGATAACTGTGTTTAGCACAACTTTCCCGTCTTCACACCCTGTGGAGCCTTCCTCCCTGTGATCCAGGGCCCAGCTGCCCTACCCAGTGTGGCCAAGAATTGTTGCATGGTGGAGTGGGCCCCGGCCTGCACTGTCTGCTTGGTTCACATTTGCCCCGTTCTGGAGAAGAAACTCACAGGCAAGAAGAGAATTCTGCATGAAGTCAAGAAAGTCACATCTTTAGAAATGGAGATCAAGATGTTATAGGATGGGTGAATGGTATTCAGAAATCAGAAGCTGGGAGGGAGGGACAGGGCCGGATGGGAACAGACAGTAGAGTGTTGGGTTTGGCCCTGGTTATGCACCACGGATGAAACTCAGAGCCTTACACTTGCCAGGCAGGTGCTTATGCTTCTGGACATCTCCCTGGCCCTGGTTCTTTTTTTTGAACATGATCATGCTATGTTGCACAGGCTGACCTTGAACTCACAATCTTCTAGACTCAGCTTTTCAAATTACTAAGATTATAGTCCAGTACAATTACAACCAGCTAGCCTAGCTCTAACTCTTTATAGGTATTCATATAATAAATGCATAGTACAACTTTATGAGTTATGCTATCCCTATTTTACATATGAGAAGCCTGAGACAGGGAGACATTAATAACTTGTTCAAAAGTCTCTTGGTAAGTGCCAAGAGCCTGGATTCACACTCAGATTTCTGCTCACAAAGGACACCCTGAGCAACCAGTCTATGTTGCTCATTTTTCCATGGAGCGGGGGGCCGCAAAAAAACAGAGTAAAAGGAAAAGTTGGATCCAAAGTCAGAAAGATTGGCACATGCTTGTAACCCCAGCACTTGGGAGGCATCGGCAGAAGGATCGATGCAAGCTGGAGATCAGCCTGCACTACGAAAGTGAGCTCAAGGCCAGCCTGAACTGCATAGCAAGACCCTGTCTCAAAAAGACAAAAAAAAAAAAAAAATTGGGGCTGGGGTGGTAGCTCTGGTGCAAGTGCCTGCCTGGCAAGTGCCAGGTTGTGAGTTCAAACCCTGGTCCTGCCAAAAACAAAAACAAAACAAAGGAAGAGTTAACAGGAGCCTCAGGGTGGGATGGGGAGGTCAACAGGGTTCTTACAGCAGCTGTGGCTTGGATCAGTGGTGTGGCATTGTCCTGACCCCCATTGACCCAGTTGACATCAGCTCCATGAGCAAGGGCATCGGCCATGGTGGGAAGGGATGGAGGATGCCCAGCAGCTCGAAACAGCAGGGCTCCAGGGTGCAGACTTCCAATGTCCTCAGAAGGGGGATCTGTTAAGGGGATTTGGTACTGTTAGCCAGAATCAGTTGTGAGTGGTACAAAAACCCTCAGCACAGTCTCCTGATGGTGCAGTAAGCTAGGTCACTATTAAATTGTGGAGAAACCTTCATGACCTAGGATCTTGGTGCAAGATGGAGTGGTATACATGTGAATGTCTGTGTGCAGGGGCCTTGGGATACGGAGGACAGACAGCATTATTCACCCTATCCTGCCCAAATACTCTGGCTGGATGTCACAGGTGAGCTGACTCTGACAACCTCTTATGTCTTCCATCCAAGGTTATGCCCTCCTTCCCAGATCTTGAGATCCCAAACTTCCTGCTTCCACTCATGCATCTTTATATATCCTACCCCACCTACTTCCTCACCCCTGCTCCCTCCCATGCCTAGTGGGCTACCCCAAAACTTAGCCTGGTCTCTCCAACATTCTCAAAGGGAAGGCCTAGGCCTCACAGACTGCTTCTCTACAGGGTTTAGCACAGTACTGAGCACACAACAGATACTCACAAAAGACTCAAGCAACTCTATACCTGGCTTGGATCTGATGCTCCCTGGCCTGGGCTTGATGAGAGGTTTGGGGGGTATAGGGGGATGCCCCCTTGGGGGGCCCCTGCCACCTCTTCGCCCTCGAATCTCAGGAAGCTTGGTCAGAAACTTCTTCTCCACATATTTGGCACGAATCCATGCCTCCTTTTCCTGCCTGGAGGAGGGACAAGGAGACACTCATTCCTTTCGCCATCTGAGATCCTTCCTGAGGAGAGCCCCAGACACCTCCACCCCAACCTCACCGGGAACAGCTGGGCCCTGGCTTCTTCACTGCCAAGGCGTCCACACGGGCCTCATAGATCTGATTGATGATGACATTTCCCAGTTCACACATAAGCTAAAAGAAGTCCCAGCAGAGGCAGAAAGAAGCAAGGGAAACAGGGTAAATATTTGTGCTCAGGACTCCTCAGGCCTTTGACCTCACCCAAAGAATTCACAGTACCCCACATTACCTTCACTAGTTCTGGCTCCCAAGAGTCAAGGGTCAGGGACCGGACTTTGGAGAAATGAACACCCAGGCTCCTGGAGGGCCAGAGTGGGAGTCAGGGCCTGTGGGCAGTAGCCTAGGGAGGCTGTTACTGCTCCTGGAAAGAGTGCTGCGAAGCAAGGCCTGTACGGGGCTGTGCAGGGGAGCCAGGCAGTTGGGCCATGTTGCTCAGACCTGGTTTTATGAGGATCCTGCCTCTGCACCATTCCTTCTTCCCCATGTTTCCTTGTGAGACCTGCATCCTCTCCAGCTCCCTGCTTTCTCTCATAGCATACTGGCCTTGCCAATTCTTTCCATGCCACCACCCTCTCCTGTACCAGTCTGACCAAGCATAATAGGCTTGCTAAGACCTCATCACCTCTTCTCCATCATAGTGGTCAGCTCCCTTACTCTCAGCAGCATTTACCCATTCTCCCTCCAACCAAACTAGTAACTTCCTTAGGAGTCCCCAGTCCTGTGCAGACCCGGCCCAGTGACTGAGTCAGAATTTTAAGAGAGGAAGCCAGGGCAGAGGAGAGGAACGGGGCCTGTGTTATGGTCAGGAAGCTGAACCATAGACAAGCAGAGTTTACGCTTGGGGCCTTAGGGAATGACCTGTGAATGCCGGAGCACTCGATGCAGAGCGTAACACCAAGGTTGATGCTGGCCCACTCTGGGGCTGGCTCCCGGCAGTCACAGCACTGGGCATTGCCATCCACACTCTGCACCTGTGCTGCCACATACCCAACTCCCCCAGGCTCCCTTACCCTGGCTGTCCCACCACAGCCCAGGGTAGCAGCAGAGCCAAGGGTCAGCTGTCCTGAGCCCTGGGGGAGACAGGAGAAGAAAGGATGACTAGAGGCTTTGAATAAGGCCAGCCCCATCTTCCAGGGCAACCTGGCCCTGGAGCCCCAAGTTGAGGTACCTGGCCTGGACCCCTGGGGCTGTCATTAAGGGGAGCCTGGCTGAAGGCCGAGGCAATGCTGCTCTGCACAGCACTGATCCACAGCTGCAGGAGGCGCTCAGAGTCAGCCTGGAGAAGACAGGACCTGCATGGGGGCAAGGGGGACCGGGAGGGATCTGAGACCTGCTGTTCTAAGCAGCAAGGCAGACCGACTGACACGGAGCTGGTATTTAACTGTTTCCAGTTGTACTGAAATACAGCTGCTCCTTGACTTGTGAGCGTTTACCTTAATGTCATTTGACATTATGATGATATAGAACCCATTATGACCATTCTGATTTTTCATTTTCAGTAAAGTGTTCAATAAAATATGGGCTACTTAAATACTTTGTTATAAAATATCTTTGTGTTAGATCCTGCTCAACTATAAATTAAAGTGGGTCTTTTTTTTTTTTTTTTTTTTTTTTTTTAAACTATGTTTATTTATCTTATGGCTGTCTCAGCCTGCCCTGGGGGTGGGGCTGGCATAGCATAAGGTGCCAGGGATTGAACTGTGGTCCCTGCAGTTGCCTAAGCTTGCCTAAGCAGGTGCTTTAAGACTGCTGAGCTATCTTGCTGGCCCAAAAAGGAAGTGTTCTGAGTACCTTTAAAGTAGGTTAGGGTTGGCTATGGTGGTTCACATGTATAATCCCAGCACTCCAGAGGCTGAATGAAGAGGATTACTGTGATTTCCAGGCCTGCCAAGGTTACTTAGTGAGTCCAAGGTCAGCCTCCACTACACTGTAAGACCTTGTCTCAAAAATAAAGCTTTTCTTTTTTTTCTTTTTTTTGGTCTTTTTGTGACTGGGTCTCATTATGCAGTTCAGGCTGGCTTTGTGCTCACTTTTGTAGTCCAGGCTGGTCTCCAACTCTCACCAATCCTCATGCCTCAGCCTCCCAAGTGCTGGGATTACAGGTGTGTGCCACCATACCCTGCCTCAAAAATAAAGCATTTTCAACAGTATATTTTCAACCCATAATGGGTTTAGGAGCAGGCGAGATGGTTCAGCATTCTAAAGCACCTGCTTAGGAAAACTTAGGCAACCACAGGGACCGCAGTTCGATCCCCAGCACCACACGCTGAGCCAGCCCCACCTCCAGGGCAGGCTGAGCCGACCACAATGCAATCAATCAATCAATCAATCAATCAATCAATCAATCAATGTAGCTTTTAAAAAAATAAGGGCCAAGGAGATAGGTCTGTGGCACAAGTGCCTGCCTGGCAAGTGCAAAGTCATGAGTTTGAACCCTGGTCCTGCCAAAAAAAAAATAATAATAATTAAAAAAATAATAATGGGTTTATCTGGGTGTAACCCCATCACAGGTAGAGGAGCACCTGTACTTCTGAGATAGCTGGAGATATATATATATATATATATACATATATATATATATATATATATATATATATATAATTATTATTATTTTTTTTTAAATCAGGGATTGAACTCACAACCTTGTGCTTGCTAGGCAGGCACTTAAACCACTGAGCTATCTCCCTGGCCCTTGGTAATATTCGTCTAAATAGCCCCACCCCCCTGTCTTCTCCCACAGGGCTCTCTAACCCCTCATCCAGTCACCAGAAGGCTAAGGCCTGGCGCTGCAAGGGGAGCCTGCGTGGTGGTGGTCCTCTCTTACTGGCTGCTGAGTAGGTAGACACAGTATCGCCCCGGGGGTCTGTACTCACTTGCTGGTGGATACCACCTCGAAGCAGAACCGCCTTTCTGAGTCAGGACAGAGCTTCACTGTGCAGAGGCGAAGGTCATCCACCACCACAGTCACTGAGTCCTAGACAGAGATGGCAGTAAGAGGCCTGATGCTTAGTCACAGGTGAGGGCTCAGTCTGCCTGGGGCCCAGGCATCCAAGATCTGGTCCTACTCACCTTGTACTTCTTCTGGTAAACCAACTGGTTGCTCTGAATGGTGAACCAGCGTCTGGAAGAAGTGCAACTAGTTATTAATACGGACTGTATTGGGATGAGGCTTTAGATGGGACATGAGAAAGGCTGAGCCCTTTGCCCCATAAGGATCTGGCTGAGATGAGAGAGCCCTGGCCTGAGTGTTCTGTGAGACAGACATCTCAGAGAAGGGAAGACAGTTGGAACATACAAAGATGGTTCACACCTTGAGCAATTCAGATTTAAAATATTTATGAAGATAACTTTCCAACTGGGCGTGGTGGCACAAGCCTGTAATCCAAGCACTTGGGAGGCTGAGGCAGGAGGATCAGTGTAAGTTTGAGACCAGCCTGGGCTACAAAAGTGAGCTCAAGGCCAGCCTGAACTGCATACCAAGACCCTGTCTCAAAAAGGGTGGGGGGAGAAGATAACTTTCTATCAGGTAGCAATACTTTTTTATTTTTTTGGTGGGACTGGGGTTCAAACTCATGATCTTGCACTTGCCAGGAAGGCACTTGTGCCATGGAGCTATCTACCCTGCCCCTGCTTTGTCTTTTTTGTTTTTTGAGACAGGGTCTCACTATGCAGTTCAGGCTGGCTTTGAACTCACTTTTGTAGCCCAGACTGGTCTCGAACTCACACCGATCCTCCAGCCTCAACCTCCCACGTGCTGGGATTACAGGTGTGTTCCACCATGCCCAGCCGCTTTGTCTTTTTTTTTTTTTTTTAAATAAACCTTAATTGAGTGAGGTGGCTCAAGTCTGCAATCCCAGCATTTGGAAGTCTGAGGCAGGAGGATCATTTCTAGTTCAAGACCAGCCTGGACTACAAAGTGAGCTCAAGCCCAGTCTAAATTGCATAGTGAGACCCTGTCTCAAAAAATAAAATAAGCCGGGTGTGGTGGCGCACGCCTGTAATCCCAGCACTCAGGAGGCTGATGCAGGAGGATCAGTGTGAGTTCAAGACCAGCCTGGGCTGCAAAGGTGAGCTCAAGGCCAGTCTGAACTACATAGTGAGACCCTGTCTCAAAAAGACAAAAAAAAAAAAAAAGCTGGGTATGGTGGCACATACCTGTAAACGCCAGCACTTGGGAGGCTGTCACAGGGAGAGTGCCACAAGTTTAAGGATAGCTTGATCTACATAGTAAATTCAAGGCCAATTTGGATTTGTTTTTGTTTTATCTTTTTGAGACAGGGTCTTGCTTATGCAGTTCAGGCAGGCCTTGAGCTCACCTTGTAGCCCAGGCTGGTCTCAAACTCACAATGATCCTTCCACCTCTGCTCTTGGAGTACTGGGATTGCAGGTGCGCACCACCATGCTCAGCTGATTTGGATTTGAATCAGTTCTATTACTACAATTTTTCACAAGGGGAAGTGTCTCTCGAGAGGGACTCCAGTTTCACCTTTGTACAAGGTCTTACAGAGGATGAAGGTGGCTCTGGAAGGGAAGAAGTACTGTCATGGCATGTTGTCATCCTGTTCCAAATGCTATAGGGGCTTTCCATTTTCTCCATAGTATACCCAAGGTCCCACAAGAGCCTAGAAGGTCCACACATCCCTAAAATGATTAATACTTCCATTAGCTCTCATTTCCTCTTCCCTTGCTCTGAATCATCCAGACCCAAGGCTGCTCACTGTTTTTCAAATATCCCAGGGATGTCAGAGCCTTAGCCCTGACTCTTCGTCCTGCCTAGAATATTCTTTCCCAGACAGCCTTGAAATTTGGACTCAAAAATAACCTTCTCATGAAGTCTCCTCTGACTCACTGTTTAAAACTGCAGACCCAGTGGTGCACACCTGTAATCCTTGCACTTGGGAGGCTGAGGCAGGAGGATCAGTGTAAGTTCAAGCCTGGGGTACAAAGAGAGCTCAAGGCCAGTCTGAACTGCATACTGAAACCCTGTCTCAAAAAGACAAAAACAAGGCCGGGCGTGGTGGTACACGCCTGTAATCCCAGCACTCGGGAGGCTGAGGCAGGAGGATCGGTGCAAGTTCGAGACCAGCCTGAGCTACAAAAGTGAGCTCAAGGCCAGCCTCAACTGCATAACGAGACCCTGTCTCAAAAAAGACAAAATAATAATAATAATAATAATAATAATAAAATAAAAATAAAAAGACAAAAACAAAACAAAACTGCAGACCCCAGGCTAGGCCTGGTGGAACAGACCTACAGTCTTAGCACTCTAGCAGGCTGAGGCAGGAGGATCGCAAATTCAAGTACAGCCCAGAAAACTTAGAACTTGCATCGAGTTGTTTATTTATTTATTTCAAAAACTAAAACAAATAAACAAAAAAAAAATCCTCAAGTTTTGGGGCTTTCCAGGTGGTCAGCTGATTAAAGAAGCACATGAGTCAGCAAAGCCACTCAGGTGCCAGGGACCATGGTTGAATCCCCACCTCCACATGCAGCATGAGACCAGCCCTTAAGGCAGCCTGAGCCAGCTAAAAGAAAAATCCTTTTAGATGATGATGATGATGATGATGATGATTCATGGTATATGTGTGTGTGTATGTGTGTGTGTGTGTGTGTGTGTGTGTGTGTGTGTGTGTGTGTGTGTATGGCTAGCTCAGCCCACTCTGGAGGCCAGGCTGGTGCAGCATGTGGTGTTGGAGATTGAACCGCACCCCTGTGCTCTTGCCTAAACTTACCTCAGCAGGCACTTGTATCAGTGTAAAAAATAAAAAAGGACTGGGATGCAGCTCCATGGTGGAGTACATGTATAACATGCTTGGGGTTACTCCCCAGCACCAAAAAAGAAAAAAAGACCTGTAGTCACCTCTCACTACAACTCTTTATTCTTTCATTCTTTTCTTTCCTACTATGTATTTTGGGCTTTCAGGCCAGACTTGAAGTTACTATGTACCCCAGGCTGGTCTCAAACTCATGGTAATATTCCTGCCTCATTTTCCCAAGTGCTGTGATTACAGGTGTGCACCACCACACCTAACAACCTACTCAGTTCTTACACTGTTGTCTGTTTTTGCTGACTGAATGTTTGCTCTACAAGGCAGAGAGTTTTGTCTATTAGCCTACTTTAACCACTAATAAAAGACCAGTTAGCCGGGCGTGGTGGCTCATGCCTGTAATCCCAGCACTCGGGAGGCTGAGGCAGGAGGATTGGTGTGAGTTCGAGACCAGCCTGAGCTACAAAAGTGAGCTCAAGGCCGGCCTGAACTGCATAGCGAGACCCTGTCTCAAAATACAAAAAAAATAAAAGACCAGTTAAGCCGGGCGTGGTGGCGCACGCCTGTAATCCCAGCACTCGGGAGGCTGAGGCAGGAGGATTGGTGCAAGTTCGAGACCAGCC
>PVJA010041376.1:0-17920 GCA_004027025.1 Myocastor coypus
AAAAAAAAAAAAAGAAAAAGGGGTAAACAATAGTAAGTAAAACTCATGTCAATGATAACTCAATACATTTTAATTATAACCATCAATGTAAATGGACTCAATTCTCCAATTAAAGAAATATACTGGCAGAGTGGAGAAGGAAGCAAAATCCAGCCATATGCTGTGTACAAGAAACACACTTAACTCAAAAAGAAACTCATAGGCTAAAAGTTAAAGGATGGAAGACAATACTACATGCTCCAGCACCTCAGAAAAAATTAGGGGTAGCAATCTTGCTTGCAGACACTCTAAACTTCAAACCAAGATTGGGCAAATGAAATAAAAAAAGGCCACTATATACTTCTTAGGAGAAAAATTCAAGACCAAGAGATAACACTCATAAATATGTATGTACCCAACACAGGAGCACTGAGTTATATAAGACAAACCTTAATGGACATGACAAATCTCATATCCTTAACACAACCTTAACAAGACACCTTAACACCCCTTTATCCCAAAAAGATAGGTCAAGGAGACAAAAAATTAGCAAAAAAGTAGCAGATCTGAACGGGAATCTGGAACAACTGGGCTTAGTGGACATACACTGAGCGTTCCACTCAAACACTTCAGAATACTCATTTTTTTCAGCTGCACATGGGACATTTTCTAAAATAAATCACATATTAGTCCATAAGTCCTTGCTTAAGCATATGAAAGAAAACAAATTATCCCATGCATGCTGTCTGACCACAGTGCAATGAAATTGGAAATAAATGACAAAAGAAACCACAAGAGACTCAGAAATACATGAAAATTAAACAACACCCTTCTCAGAAACCAGTGGGTTACAGATGAAATTAAACAATATCTAAAATTTAATGAAAATTCAAACAAAACTTACCAGAATTTATGGGATGCAATGAAAGCAGTTCTTAGAGGGAAATTTATAGCCCTGAACTCACATACTAAGAAGACAGAATGGGAATAAATAAATACTCGAATGGAACACTTAAACTGACTAGAAACAGAAGAGCAAACAAAATCAAAAGCCCAAAGATGGGAGGAAATTATAAAGATTAGAGCAGAAATTAATTCATTCGAGACAAAGAAAACAATACAAAGAATTAATGAATCAAAAAGCTAGTTCTTTGAAAGATTAAATAAAATTGAAATGCCCCTAGCTAACTTCATCAAAAAGAGGAAAGAAAAGACTTAAATTCAAGCAATAAGGAATGAAAAGGATGAAATTACTACAGACCCAGCAGAGATTCAGAGAATCATAAATAGCTACTTTGAGAATCTTTACTCTCACAGAACTGAAGACACAGAAGAACGGATAGATTCCTAGAAAAGTATAAATTACCAAAACTGAGTCAAGGAGATATAAGAACTCTTAACAACCAATAACAGTCAATGAAATACAAAATGTAATAAAAAGCCTACTGACAAAGAAAAGTCTGGGACCTGATGGATTCACCACTTAATTCTGCAAGAAATTTATAGAAGACATAAGCCCAATACTCCTCAAAGTCTTCAATGAAATTGAAAAAGAAGCAATCCTTCCAAAATCATTCCTAGAGGCAAGTATTACACTGATACCAAAACCAGAAAGAGATGTAACTAAAAAAGAAAACTACAGACCAATTTCTCTCACGAACATTGACGCAAAAATTCTCAATAAAATCCTAGCCATTAGAATACAACAAATCATCAAGAAGATTATACATCACAACGAGGTAGGATTCATTCCAGGGATGCAAGGATGGTTCAATATACACAAATCTATAAACGTAATACACTATAACAATAGAGCCAAAGCCAAAAATCATATGATCGTCTCAATTGATGCAGAAAAGGATTTTGACAAAGCCCAACACTCATTCATGTTCAAAGTCCTACAGAAACTTGGAATAGAGGGCCTCTACCTCAAACTGATAAAAAAAAAAAAAAAAAAAAAAAAACCTATGACAGCGGTTCTCAACCTGTGGGTCGCAACCCCGGCGGGGGTTGAATGACCAAAACAGAGGGGTCACTTAAAGCCATTCCGAATCATAACTGTAGCAAAATTACAGTTTTGAAGTAGACACCAAAATTATTTTTTGGTTTGGTGTTACCGCAACATGAGGAACTGTATTACAGGGTCATGGCATTAGAAAGGTTGAGATCCACTGATTTATGACAACCCAAGAGCTAACATAATTCTAAATGGGGAAAAATTGAAGCCTTTTGCTTTCAAAGCTGGTACAAGACAAGGATGAGCTCTATCACCACTCCTATTCAATATAATTCTGGAATCATTAGCTATAGTCATTAGATAAGAGAAAGAAATAAAAGGAACAAGAATAAGTAAAGAAGAAGTAAAACTATCACTATTTGCAGATGACATGATAATCTACTTGGAAGACCCAAAGAACTCCACCAAAAAGCTACTGGAATTAATACACAAATTCAGTAACATAGCAGATTACAAAGTCAACACACAAAAGTCAATGGCATTCCTCTATACAGATAACAAACACACTGAGAGAGAAATTAGAGAAACAATGCCTTTTATGATAGTACTGAAAAAAAATAAAATACTTAGGAATTAACCTAAGTAAAGAAGTAAAAGACCTTTTCAATGAAAACTATAATACTCTGAAAAAAGAGATCCTAGAGGATTTCAGAAAATGGAAATGTATTTCCTGCTTCTGGATAGGAAGAACCAACATTGTGAAGATGGTCATACTCCCTAAATTGTTGTACAGATTTAATGCAATTCCAATTCCTATCCAAATACCATCAACATATCTCACAGGACTGGAGAAGTCACTCCTAAAATTTATTTGGAACCAAAAAAGACCCAGAATTGCAAAGACAATCCTGGGCAACGAAGGTAAGGCAGGAGGCATTACAATTCCTGACCTAAAATTATACTACAGAGCTACCGTGATAAAATCAGCATGGTATTGAGAAAAAAAAATAAACCTGAGGATCAATGGAATAGATTAGAAGATGCAGAAATAAATAGAAACACACTCAGCCACCTTATTTTTGACAAAGGGGCCAAACATGTTTACTGGAAGAAAGATAGCATCTTTAACAAATGGTGCTGGAAAACTGGCTCTCCATATGTCAAAAACTAAAACTTGACCCAGGTCTATCACCATGCACTAAACTAAAATCAAAATGAATTAAATATCTAAATGTTAAAAGAGAAACACTAAATCTCCTAGAGGAGAAAGTCAGAGGAAATCTTGAAGACATCGGGGTAGGCAGAGTTCATGGACAAGAATCAAAATGCACGTTTAACACTTGAAAGCATCAACAATTGGGACCTCCTGCAGCTGACAAGTTTTTTCATGCCAAAAGAAATTACCAACAGAGCCAGGCGTGGTGGCAAACGTCTGTAATCCCAGCACTCGGGTAGCTGAGGCAGGAGGTTCTGTGCAAGTTTGAGACCAGCCTGGGCTACAAAAGTGAGCTCAAGGCCTGCCTCAACTGCATAGCAAGACCCTGTTTCAAAAAGACAAAAAAAAAAAAAAAAAAAAAAAAAAAAAAAAAAAAAAAAAAAAAAAAAAAAAAAAAAAAAAAAAAAAAAAAAAAAAAAAAAAGAAAAAAAAAAAAAAGAAATTACCCACACAGTGAAAAGACAACCCACAAATTTGAAAAGATTTTAACTAATAAGTATTCAGAAAAGGTCTTCTATCTAGAATTTATAAATAACTAAAAACCATTAGGGTCCCAAATTTCAAAGATCCAATCCAGAAATGGGCATCTGAGCTTACAACAAGCTTACAAATACATAAAGAAATGCTCCATATTGCTAGCCATTCATGAAATGCAAGTAAAAACAACACTTAGATACCATCTCACCCCAGGAAGAACGGCTACCATAAAGAAATCAACCAACAGCAAACGTCAGAGAGGCTGTGGGGAAAAGGGAATACTTTTCCACTGCTGGTGGGAATGTAGACTGGTGCAACCATTATGGAAAGCAGTGTGGAGACTCCTTAAAAAACTAGAACTGGAAATCCCGTTCAATCCAGCTATCCCCATACTGGGAATTTTCCCAGAAGAACTGAGAACATCATGTCATAGCGATATCTGTGCACCTACATTCATAGCAGCACAATTTGTGATAGCAAAATCCTGGAAACAATCAAAATGCCCATCATCTGAAGATTGGTTGAAAAAGATGTGGTATTTTCATAAAATGGAATATTACTCAGGTATAAGGAATGATAAACTAGAAGACTTCACATATAAGTGGATGTATCTTGAAACGTATACTCATAAGAGAAATAAACCAGACCTACATATGCAAATATCACATAATCTCCCTACTGTAAGGACTCAAAAGAATAAACAAACAAACAAATAAATAAATGAATAGTTTGGGGCTGTACCAGGAATCAATCTCAGGATCTTGCTTTTTTTGCATCCTCAATCCCTATAATTTTTTTTAGAAGAATGACTTAAATACAAATTTCATTTGGAAGAGAAAAAAAATTATGTTTATTGAAAGTGTTAATGTTTAATTGTTTCATGAGTTTTACATACCTATGTCTGTTGATCTAAACTGATTTGATGATGAAAAAATTTAATGCAATCATTAAATTTTTCTTGTTTTGAAATTATGTACTATACTCTTACTTGTTACTGTTTTTTCTTTGTTTCTGCTATTTTTGGTCTTTAAAATAAAATTAAATCCTTAAAAAAGAAAGAAAGAACATACAATGGAATATTACTCAGCTATAAAGAATGATAAACTCAAAGCCTTCATATACAAGTGGATGTATCTTGAACATATACTCATAAGTGAAATAAACCAGACCTACAGGTGTAAACATCATATAGTTTTCCTTGTGTAATAACTCAAAAGAGTGGCTGGGGATAGCTCTGTGGCACAAGTGCCTGCCTGGCAAGTGCAAGGTTGTGAGTTTGAACCCCAGTCCTGCAAAAAAAAAAAAAAATAATAATAATAATAATAATAATAACTTAAAAGAAGAAATAAAAATAGAAAGGTATAATACAACTAAATGGAAATCAAGAATTTAAGCGCTAAACAATAAAGAGACAGCAAGCAGAAAAGTAAGGAAAGATGGCATGTTAAATCTAAGGCATTTAATATTCAGAAAGACAGTGATGTTAAGCTTAAGTATACATGTTATAGAATAATAGTATCACTAAGCTTCTCTTATGGAGGGTTAACAACTTAAATTTGCAGACCAAAAAATTAGAGAAATGAAGGGCTACAAAGATAGCCAATATTTTCGTCCTAGCCCTTCAAGATCAGTAAGGACTCAGGACATAAATGAACCTGTACTGTAACATCCTATAACTCAGTGGTGTCCCAAATCTTCTGTACAAGGAGATTATGAGGCCACAGATGAAAGAGATCAACAATGTATAATGTACCTAAGGCGAGTCACCTAGAGAGAAAACATTCTCTCAGGATTTCACAGACAGCAAACTGGTCAAGCAATGGCCGTGACTCATCCAGATGGCTGACACTGACAAGTTTCACAAAATGCTGTACACACTTTCAAGGTAAATCCTGCGGGGATTTGGCTGACCTTGTCAAATACAAAAGTTACATTTTTGTTATATAGCTCTTGCCTCAACTCGGCCTTAACCATCCCGCAGAAAAGTTTCATCATGAGGCACAAAAAGTAAAGCCAGATTAGTATGCTGAGCTGTAAAAGGCTCAAGTCAACAGCTTCTGGCAATGCCAGTTCCACTGATAACCCACTGCTATTATGCAATATTGGAGTATTTATACAACTGGTTTCTCTCAGTCCAGTGAGAAGAAAGATTTGTACCAATAGTGTTTAGAAAAGTTATTATGTCTGCATTTTATACTCTCATCAACTACTATGAAGACAACAATATGCATTGTATTAATTGTTGTGGCTGTCCTACTAACATGTTGTGAAGCTGTCTCATTCTTTTTCTTATTAAAGTAATAAAATTACAGAATGAAAGAAAGAAAAAACTTAAGATAGAGCATCCCATGAAAAGGAAATTAAAGCAATCCTAAAGTAGATGAACTTCTTATTTCCTCTTCCTTTGCTAGCTTAGTACCCAGGCACTGCGGCACAATTCATCTATCTTTTGACAGATAAACTAAGTCCCAAAGCAGCCTGGTGCCTGTGATTGGCCTATGCCTGAGGAGTGGCTGTCTCTAATTCCAATAATCACTTTGAAAAAAAAAAAAAAAAAAAAAAGGAGACTTCTAGCAACTACGTGAGGCATCATTATGGATCCAATAGGCTAAAAGAAACATCCTCTTCAGAAATACCTGCCACATGACAAATCTTAGCATCTAGGACATACACAGTACAAAATAATTACACACTTGAGAATCTCTGGGTTTTATTTCTCCTCTACAATACATAGGGCTTTGGTGCCCTTATCAGACATATTTTTCCTCCTGAGTATTGTGTTCCACTTTGCCTCTTTCTACAGATACTGTACAGCCATCCAAGTAAAGATGATTCTATCTTAGAAGCCTAAATACTACAGTTATTTATTGAGAGTGTCTCCATCCATTAGCCTGTGTCACATAACAAATCATCCCCAACTTGGCTCACTTGAAACAGTAGTGCTTTATTATGGCTCATAATTCCTCAGCGTGGCTGCTGGCTTCAGCTGAGCTCACTCAGATGGCTGTATTCAGCAGGGCATCCATGGAGTCTGACAGCTCAAGGTAGCCTGCCTCCTATCCAGCAGCTGCCACAGGCTGGCTGCCTCAGCTCTCTGCTAGTCCACCTGTCATCCTCCAGGAGTCTTGACTGGCTCTGCTGTAAGATGAAAAGTGACTGCATCCTACGTGGTCTGTAGCACACACAGGCAAGGCTGCAGAAGGTTCAGCCTGGAAGCTTCATGAGGCTGTTGCCCTGGCGTTCTAGTAGCCCAAGCAGGTCAAAGGCCAGGTCATCTTTAAAGGGTCGGGAAAATAGACCCCTCTCCTTGTGTGGGGGGGGGGATGACTATCCCACTGCAAGCAGGGGTAAGAAGAAATTAGTTATCTCTGAAAGTGATCTACCATAGAGGGTGCTACATATAATTCAGTCATGTAAATTAAGTCTCTTGCCTTCTCATAACTAAGCTTGCTCTTCATGAAATCCAGGCACAGTGTAATGCCTCTGGCTATGGCCTCCTCCAAGTCAGAACCCAAGCTTTTCTTAGATTTATAACATACCTCTTGGGGCATGAGCTGCATTAGCGAGCCTTTCATCTCTACCTGCAAGTACATCCATTGGAGGAAGTATTAAGAAAAATGGGTTTTCTTTTTTTTTAATAATGATATTCTTTCCAAATGGAAAGAATAATGTAAAAAGAAATTTAGTGGGTTACTGTGCCAGAAGCCCACGGGTTCAGAGGGCCAGTGCAGTAGTAACACCTTCCAAGTCTGGGACACACAGAGCCCATCGGTACTTCTGAGACTTCACAGGGAGCCCAGGACAGTGGCTGCAAGCATCAGCAGCCTCAACAGAAGGTAAAAGGCAGCGGAACGGCAACAGTGCACAGTCGGGCCCAGACTGGTACCCGGACAACGGGAACCCTGACTTCTACTACTGCTGCTCCTTGTCATTTGACCATGAGCCTAGCTTGTGCCTGACCCTGTGTGGCATGCTGCGACTGTTTATAGGACATGCAGGAAGCATTTGCAATGTCTCTGGTAAAGCAAAGCAGTAGGACAGCAGGCCCGTGACTCCCCCAGCATTCCGGCTACTGCTCATCAATGGAATACTGCAAGGAGTGTAAATTGAAATTTAACCTTAAGTTTTAACATATTTCATTTGAAAACAAACTATAATTATCAAGTTATTACACAGCACTGGGACCTGAAGTTCCATTCCCTAGTTATACTAAATGAGAATGAAAAGTATGGCGCACATTTTTAAATAAATCATGGGCCAGCAAGATAGCTCAGCTGTCTAAAGCTCCTGCTTACGGAAGTTTAAGCAAAGTGCAGGGACCGTGGTTCGACCCTGACACCACATGCCACACCAGCCCTGTCCCCAAGCCATGCTGAGCCAGCCACAATAAATAAATAAATAAATAAATAAATAAATAAATAAATGATTAATACCATTTGAAAAGATTTTATGGGCTATTTCATGTTTTATATAAAATATTTACCAAAAAAATGGAGGGGTGGGGTGGGACTATTTCATGTTTTATATAAAATATTTACTAAAAGATTTTATGGAGATATTTTGAGGTATCAGATGCTTAGTTATTGCCCTTTCTAGATTTACATTTTGATCTAATAAAATAATAATAATAATAATAATAATAATAATAATCTCGTGTTTTCTTTCTGCATGTGTGCGTTTTGTACTTATGTGTGCGGGTGAGATGTACGTAAGGCGACTCTAAAGAAGTGATGCTACCTTCCACCCAAAGTGATGGACGCCTTTGCTGGCTGGCTGGTTGTTGATCTTCTACTCTGGTTATAGTCGGTGGCTGGGAGTACCCGGGCTGATACATTGCAGCTACAGGGCTCTTCTCATCCCCTTGTATTACTCTCTACTCTTCACCTGTCCAGGCTGCTTGCTTTATATTCTATCTTCCTTTCAGGAATTAGCTTGTATGTGACTTTGAAAGGCTACACCATTTGTCGTCATTAGGCTCTTGAATGTAACCTGTGGTACTTTGAAGAATGTGCAATGTCTAGAACTGTGGACAGCTGGAGAGGGGTTCACAGCAAGGCACAGTGATGGCCTAGCGATCCACTTGGCTGTCCGAGTCCAGCGTACAAGCTGGGCTCAGCAGCTCTTGCCAACCTCAAGTGTCAGCATCCTCCAGTCCAGATCTCAGACTCTGACACATTATCCTTCCTCTAAACTCCCCCTGGTACCCTAATTCACACTCTATTACTCTAAGAAGTGTGATGCTGAAGCTTCTGAAAAAGAGAAGAAACGTGAACAGTTCCAGCAGGATGTAGCAGAACAACTGCAGCAAAAGCGCAGATGGGCAGAAGCGTGGTACCTACGGCCTCCACGGCCAGAGCGCTTAAATCCATCTTTTCCAAACGCAGCTAATTGGACCTTCAATTGCAAAGTCAATAGAGATAAGGCTTATTAGATTATGATAGTCATAAGTGAAAAGGCTCAGCAAGTACCAGTTGGCTAGAAAAAAAAGAAATTCTACCAGGGCTAAGATTTAAATATGCTGGAACTTTGAGCAAGAATAAAAGAATATAGCTGATTTCTGGGTTTCAAAATTCTGAGAGGCATCCTAATTCTGACTGCAAATGAGGGCTCCATCATCTATTCCCACTCCAGAAGTGCCAATGCATTCTACCTGGAGATCAGCTTCCATTTAACTCCTCTTCCACCACCTTCCTTGAATCCTTTATTGATTCTGTGCATTCTTGTGAGTGCCTGTGTGTGTGGTCCGCGTTCGCTTCAGCATCATGGAAAGCATAAACCCAGACACAAGACAGAATGGCTTCTACCCTAGGGAGAGAACTTGCTGGTACTATACCGGCTGGAGCAGCCTTCCTTTGAGCAAGTTGGCTGGCCTCCTGCCTCCTGCCTCCTGCCTCGTGCCTCCTATCTACCTACCTAGTTTCCCCCATATATTTGTGTTTTGCCGGTGTCTCTGTGGCTGCCATATCCTGCTGTCTATTCTTATACACAAAGATATTTAAGGAGGTAAAACATGAGCAGACTGACTTAATTTTATTTTCAGCCAGATCGACTTTTTTATGTATTTAGTACAGGGTCTACAGGGCCTCATTACACAGATCAGACTCCTAGCGATCCTTCTGTTTTCTGCCTCCCAAGCACTGGGATTACAGGTGCATGCCACCATGCCCAGTATCAGTTGCTGCTTCAGCATGCCCTGGTGGCAGGGTTGGCATGCCGGGGCTCAAACCTCAGTCCCTGTGCTGGCCTAAGCAGGCACTCTGTCTTAGTTACTTTTTACTCGTCGCTGGGACAAATACCTGACACTCAAGATGAAGGAAGGAAAGGTTTATTAGCTCACAGGTACTGGAGGTTTCAGTCCATATTCGGCCAGCCCAAGGCTGAGTGGAACAGGGCAGAGAGCATCTAGTTCATGGCGACGGAACAGCAGCAAAATGGTGACAGAGGCAGCCAACCAAACACGGCAATAGAGCAACAGCTCTAGTCTGTCTCTCTGTCTCTCTTTATATTCCTATCAGGCTCTCTGCCTAAGGATATCTGCCCTAGACCACACCCATAGTCCCAGCCCTACTCAGACCGATAACCCCATCAGTACTAAGACACATAATCCCAGTGACTCATGAGTCAAGTCTCAGTCTGTAGAAATCCCCACTCAATGACTACATGAGGCTTTGGGGAGACAACTAGACATAAACCATAACACACTCTATTCCTTTGAGCTATCTGGATGGCCCTCAAGAATAACTTTTGTTTTGCTTATGTCTGAAAATCATTAGAGATCTTCCCAATTCTAGCAGATTCATCGTAAATTGATGAGTACCCTTACACAGATTTTGTTTTATATGTTTAAATACATAATATATATATATATGGATATATATATATATATATATATATATATATATCCATGTGTATATAAAAACTGCTATCAATAGTGAGATTAAGAAGAAATAATCTCGGTTGCAACCCGGACAGCACTCTTCCACACTAGATACAGACACGTGACACCTTAATCACTCTCTGCAACTTCTACAAGTCATGCACATTTCCTTTTAATGGGTTCACTGATAGTGAGCAGCTCTACTTAGGTAACATAACTCCTCTTATGCAAAGACTTATCTGGGAACAATTCTACCCCCTGCCCAGAGTGGGGGGCCCAGGACAGAGGTCCAGAATAAACAGTACTGAGACAGTATTTCTGCTACTGCTGAGCAGTGGGCTCAGAATCCTCAAGGTACCTTGGGCTGCTGAATGGTAGTATCAGTTAGACTTTTTTTTAGCTATTGTAAAATTTCTGTAAGACCCCCTCCCACCATTAGAGGGCGCCTCATTTGTGATGCTCGCTTCCTGGGCTGTTAACAGCCGCTCAGCCTCTGAGGTAGACAATGTGGGGAACTGCTGTTTTTAACTGCGTGATTGCTAGGTCTAATTGAGACTCACGTCATTTCCATCAGCAGTAAGAATGGCCATTATCAAATCCTTTTCTCTTTGCCTTTTTTATTGGTAAGCAAAAATATCAGAATCTACCATCCTCTCTTCCTGGATCAAACCACTTCGTACTGGTTGGTACATTGTGTCAACTTCAGAAGTTTGGAAGTTTAATTAACTGGCTGGACAGGGAGCCAGGGTTCGTTCTTGGTAAACCTTCTCATCCTGTGCAAGAGGAGGGCATGGATATTGTGTGAGCCCTACACCCCCAGCCCGGGGGAGCCTGCTTGTCATGTAGGAAAGAAAAGAGGCCCTTCCTGCTGCTTCCCCCTTTTGCTCTGGTTGCTTTGCTATCTTTTGCTGTCTTGAACTGTTGCCCCTGTGCCATGCCACTCAGCCTTGAAGCCAGCTGAGTATGGACTGAAACCTCCACAAACAGTGAGCTAAATAAACCTTTCCTTCCTTAATTTGGTATGTCGGGTATTTTGTCCCAGTAAGGAGAGAAGCGTAATTGAGACACCCCTCCACTCCCCACCCGCTGGGGGCTGTGTTGCAGACAGATCCCAGTAGGAACGGAGGGAGATTGAGAAGTCCCGTGAAGGTCTCAGTACAGCCTCGAGTGAGACTAACACATGCCACCCATGTCATGTTCTTTAGCTTGCATCAGCATGTCGAAAAATCAGAAGTAAGGATTGCAATCTGACAAGTCCAGTTTGAAAAGAAAAGAATCATTGATGGGATGTACCTCCCACGAAGCAGGCTCTTAGCAAATGGTAGTTATTGTTATTTTCAATTTAAAATGCAAGACAGTAGTAGCCCGATTCTATCTGTTCGAATGGCCCATAGAAAACCACAGAACTCTACTATGTGCATGTACGCACACACACACACACACACACACACACACACACACACATATGTTTATAGATTGCTATTGTTAAAGAGATTTTAAAACCTGCCTGTCACATATTTTACTTCTCAAATACTCATTGACATAATTCAGGCCATTTTCTTTTAGAACTGTGGGTAAGTTACTTAATTGCTTTTCTGTCTTTCCAATTGCATGCATATTTCTTTTCCAAATAGGCTGAAACCCTTAAACTGGCTGAATTGTCTTACCCGCAGGAAAGCCTCAAGGAATGTTTGCTGTGAGAATGATGAGGCTTAGTTATTGCAGTTTTATTTGGTTTATTATTTAGTGTACACGCGCATACACATGTGCTGTGCTTGTGATTGATTGCCTGTTTTGTCTTCCAAAGTTTTGTGCAGTTTCAACATTACTCAAGGGATAGCTGTTTGCAAGAACCATTTATTTTCCAGAAACACAGACAGAGGAAATGTTTGTGAAGGGCAAGAGGGCTGCTGCAAAGGGGGCGGGGGGTGTGGCACAGGTAACCAGGAGCATGCGCACCAGACCTGAGTGCAAGCCTGTGTCTGAAGACCCTGCCACAGCTGGTCCAGGACAGTGTGGTAGCCTGCCTCCCCTCCCCCCACCTCCTGCCCCACACAGGAAAGGAAAGGAGGAAGAAGCCTTTGAGTGATCCACTTTCATAAACAAACTGAGATTTTACACTACCCATGTTATCCATTCTAATAGGACATTTAAAGTCTTGAGGAATAGACCAAGAAGATAATAAACATGTGAATAGTAATCAGTGAATAGTTTATCAGCTGCTTTTTTTCAGGTTAACTCAGAATAAAGCATCTGTGACTTCAGTGCATGCAAATAAAAGATTTAGGATGTAAAGCTGAAAGTCAATAAGGGAAAAGCATATTGTGTTTGGATGAAATGGACGTTGCATCATTAGGGACCTGCTGAAGAGACCCTATGCATGCTTCTCCAAGGGCAAGTTCTTGTTTTATGCCCTTGAATGAAAATGTGAAGCTCACTCTGGTTGAACCTACACTTCAGATGAGCATAGTCCAGAGACTGGGCTTTCTGCTGTGTGTGCCACGAAGGCTGCTTTCCCTTTTCCGTAACATTTTCATAGGAAACACTACAAACAGGAGGTACAAAAAATACTGTAATGAACTCCGTGTACCCATGACCCAAGCTTCAACACTGAGTGAATTATGGCCATCCTTGTTTTATCTATACCCTCCCTACTTTGTCCTTCTAGATTATTCTAACAAATCCCACCTCACTACCTCATTTTGTCCATAAATATTATACATGGCGTGTGTCATTCAAGAATTAGAATCCCATTCTTATACCCAGCCGCAATACTCTTATGCCTAAAATCTTTCACAGGGATCCCTTGACATATAACGAAGTGTTCCACTCTGACTCCTTCCTGCAGAATCAATTCACGATTTAATCATATACACGCTGATATTCATTGAAAATGACAGCTGCCATAGATAGCCAACATCTCTGAGCCTTTTTAGTTAAATTTAAATTATTGATAAAGAAGAGCATCTGGCAGAGGGTTCAAGAGCAAAAGTCTATTTCAGTCGAGAAAGCGATCCACTTTTAGGAGCCTTTGCTCTCCCCAGTGTACTTAAACAGTGCATTTAATCCATCCTCTTAACTAAAAGTGATAAAATGCCTGCACATGGAAAATTGAAAGCATTTTATTTTTAGGTTCAAATTGTAGAATTCTATACCTGACCAAGAAACATCAGAAAAAATCTAATAAACCCAGCTTGACCAAGCTGGCAGTTGGCTCATTTGTCAGTTTATTAAAGAAATACTGAGTTTTTTGTTTCTGCAGTACCTTAGCAGTCTAGATCAGTGTGTGTGCATGCACGTGCACATGTGCGTGCATGCATGCGTGTGTGTGTGTGTGTGTGTGTGTGTGTGTGTGTGTGTGTGTGTAATTCGATGCATTACTACTGCATAGCTTTACTACCACAGACAAGATAAGAATGCTCCACTGCAAATATCTCTTTCCAGCTCTGGTGGTTTTGTAAGGTATGATTCATACCCCATTTGCAGCAAAAGCATTTAGAGCTGGGTCCAAACAGAAATTCCAGGGCCTCACCCAGGAAGGGCTAGATCAGAAATGCTGAGGACTGGGGCTAGGAATCCCCGTGTCAAGCAACTGACACAGCAAGGTGTATTTCTACTGTGCCCAGAGAGCTGTTTCTGTATCTCAACATTCGGCCAGTAGTGTGTTTTACTTAAAACTAGGCCTGTAGACACACAGAAAGATGAAAAGCACTGCACCTAAACATAATGTAGTCCAAATTCAAATGGAAAAGCTATTTGGGTTTGGGGGAGAAAAGCAACGTGTGTAATGTTTAGAAAAGTGATGGGTGTCATTGTGTTGCGTTAGTCATCTCTCAGGTATTATAATGAAGTGAAAAAAGACTTATTTTGGCTCATGGTTCTGGATATTCAAGTGCTCACATCTCACGATGGCCTTCTCTCGGGCAGAGTCGAGAGGGAGTAACCAGAGGAGGGGTCAGCCAGGCTCCTCTCCCTCTTACAATGCCACTGGCATTTAGTCCCTATTTAGTTGTGGGGACCCACTCTGGTCACCTCATTGTTCCTAAACACCTCTCAGCAGCCCCCGCCTCTGGGCACCATGGTCTCATCAAGTCCCACCCTTCTGGTGTCACCATACAGGACATACATGAATGCTGAAACCATACCCAGGCCACAGCGCACATCTAGAGGCAGGGAAATTGCCAGGTTTAGACTGCAAGCCCCCCAAAGGCAACATGAAACAAGCCTCCTTGCACTGCCTATTTAGGCGCTTCATAGCACTAAGGACTTAACCTTCCTCGTAATTGTGTGGAAGTCTGAAGATGCACATTTTACAGATTAAAGAAGCAAAAGTTTGAAGGAAAACATTATGGCGCCATATGCACAGCTGGCGAGCAGCTGCGCTGAGATTTAAACACATCGGCAGGTGCGCCTTATTCTCACTAGTTCTGTGGTGCCCAGATTTATATATAAAGCACAGGGTAGCTGTGCTAGGTTGATATCTCTCCATTTTTTTCTACTTTTTTTGTAATTAAAACTTTATCATCATTAAATTTTGCTGCTTCTTTCTCCGTCTTTGGGCGGGGGTAGTATTACAATAGGATAGGGCCAAACTACTCAAAATGTGTTATCAAATAAGTATAAAAATTGAGAGGGAGTTGGAGAGATAGCTCAGGGGCACAAGTGCCTGCCTTTGCAAGGGCAAGGTCCTGAGTTCGATCCCCAGTTCAGAAAAAAAAAAAAAAAAAAGCTACCTTCAGGCAGGCAGGATGGCTCAGTGGTCTAAAGCGCCTGCTTAGGAAAGCTTAGGCGGCTGCAGGGATGGCAGCTCAATCCCCGGCACCACATGCTGCGCCAGCCCCACCCTAAGGGCAGGCTGAGCTGGCCATAAAAAATAAAAAGAAAAGAAATTGAGAGTAAGCACTTAAGAACAACATAATAATGTGACATTCTGGTGACATCCAAACAGTGACCAGTGTGTTTGTCCCACTGGACAGAGCACAGGCCACTTCTGAATGCCAAACTGGCAGCGTGAGTCACATGTAGCTCCTGCCACACCGTGAGCATATGCACAGGACTCTGGGCTGGTTAGTGATGGGTAGGGGACTGGATCCTGCCCTCAGCTAAGTTGAAAAGCATCGATTCTACAACTGAAAACATTAAAGGTGTAACCAAAGTGCTTTGCTTCCCGTTTGTGTGCAGTGCGGGGAAGACAGGAGTGAACAGCCTCTCAGAAGCTGCTCAAGAAGCCAGGGCCATGGCTGCAGCCCTCACTGACTGAGCAAGCCTTCCTCAGACTCCCGCGGCCGTCATACCAAGCGGTTCCCCCGGCCCAGCATTCCACAGCTGGCAGTCCTGACACGTCCACTTAGCTCATCATAGCTGGAGAATAGGATGGGAAGGAGACCCTGCAAGGGGAGCGAGCGCACTCAGGCTGCACCCCAGCCTGCAGTGGGAGTCACCGCTTGGCCTCGCTGCTCCTCATGAGCACCCTCAGTGTGATGGCTGGTCCCCCTCGGGCCCCGTGTGATGGCCAGTGCAGAAAGCCTATGCCTGGAACCTGACTTCCCTTTCCTGCCCAGCCCAGGCTCCTCCACCCCTTTTCACCTGAAGATGTCACTTAAAGCACCAGCTTCTCCTGCAGGCCAGCTATGATTCCATAAACACACATGCTGAATATGGGGTAAGGGAGATTATGCAGCTCGTTTCACTCATAAAAGTGACATAAATCACATAGCTATTCCCAACTTTCCCAAGAAGGTACAAAGTTTTGTTGACAGTTTCCTGTATTAGATATAGATCCATTTCAAAGATGAGAAGACCGAAGTGCAGCGTGGACTGATAGCTAGAAGAAGTTCTCATGACTTGGCATGGTGGGTGGGGGGCCTTCAGATGAAAACGCTCCCTTAGAGGCTGCGCTGTTCTTTTTGTCACTGTTACCCACAAATGCCCCCACAGTGCCGATTTAAAGCCACTAAGTGTGCTGTGCAAGCAGAGACTGACTTGAGCTGAGTATCTCCAAACAGGTGACAGCAGCGCGGATCACTGCACATAGCACTCTGTGTGCCCAGCACTCTGGACGGCGTTTTTATCTTGGTTAGCACTTGATTTAGCCTCTTTGCAGACCAAGACGGAGTGAGATCGCTCAGGGAGAGAGCAAACCGAACTACGTTTCAAGGAATAGGATAAAAGCAGATGAACGCTGATTCCTGAAACGATGGCGATAGATGAAAACTTTGTGCTCAAAATGAAAATATCAGTTCACTTATGAAGGAAGTTGCTGGTGGTGTTCTGAGGCGTAGAATTTGGCCTGTGTTAAAATTTTTAGTAAGTCCACATGGAACACTGAGGTTCTAAAAGCAAAGCCTTAAAAACCCTCTGTGGGTGAGGGTGTGTGTTTTTTCCTGGTGACCACAGTCTGTTTCTCTCTTGGCTGTGCTGAGGGATGGAAAGTGAGATTGCCAGGGAAGCCTCCTGCTCTTGGTCCTCCCCCCTCCCCCCAGGCCTGATGGAGTAATTCCTAGAAGATAATTCTAGAACAAGGATGTGGTTTGTTGCGGGGAAGCAAGAGGAGAATTCCTAAGAGAATGTATTACATGCTCATGAGTTTGTTGGTGATGTCTTTCTAATGCCTAGTGCTGTTTCCTACAATTCACTGACTTAGGAATTTACTTCAGCCTTTTAAGGTGCAGCTTGAACTGACTCGTCAGAAGAAGAGCCTGCAATCCGATTACCACAGCCTCTCCCCTCCCTGCCTCCTGCTTCTGCCCTTTGGAAGGAGTTTCCTTGAGCCAGCAGTCTTCTGGCCCAGCAGGACGCTTGACCTTACATGGGAACCCTGTCCTGCGGGGAGCTCAGCATGGTCTTCCCTCATTAGCATCTGGAACTGCCATTTCCTGCTCTGTTGAAGAAACACTGACCTTCGTGGCTATGGGAGAGCAGGAGGAAAGTGCTCAGAAGTCTTCTGGGGCTGCATAGAGTGTGAGTCACTGTGGGGAAGCAGGTAAGCCTGCCAGGGCTGGGCCCGGTTCACACAAAAAGCAGCTCTCTTACCTAACTCTTCTGCTCATTTACATCCTTCTCACAGGCTCCCTTCAAATTTGGGACCCTCAGGGTCTTTTGTCAACACTGAGGACCACAGGAGAAAGAAGACAGGCTCTGCTTACAGGATGAAGTCCCACGTTCACGGTGGGCCTGTCCTTTCAGCGTCACTTTTTTTTTAATTTCTTTTTTTTTTAATTTTCTTTATTTGACCCTATAAGCTCATATTTCTTATATTACATATTTTCATCATCAGATCAGTTTAGATTAATACATATAGGTATATAAGATTGATCAAACAATTAAACATTAACCCTTTTAAATCAACATTACTTTTTTTTTTCCCCCTTTCTTTTTTTTTGAAAGTTGACATATTGCATATTGTCCTCACAAT
>PVJA010041377.1:0-17933 GCA_004027025.1 Myocastor coypus
TCCTCCTGCCTTAGCCTCCCAAATGATGGGATTACAGGTGTGTGCCACCACGCCCGGCTTATGTGGTATTCTTGAACGTGGAGGCAGGGAGGGGGACCCCTTCTTAGGACAGGAATTTCATAAAGAAGTTTTTTGAGGTATGAGAAGTAAGGAGGGAAGGGGTCTGGGGTCAAAGTGGGTGTTCAGAAACGTCTTAGTCCTTGGAGAAGCAGAACAGGTCTCAGTTGAGCAACAGGATGGGGGATTTAGTGGATCTAGTTGTGAGACACAAAGGGTCTGCAAGTGAAAGGGTGGAGAATCAGGGAATGTGAGGGAAGTTGAGGGAGAAGACAGAATTCCTAGAAAGGAGTGATTCATATCCCAAGATACCAGTAGCAGATCTCCTGTGGGGTTTGTGGGGAATACTTTCTGAAAGGCATGTCTTGGATAGAGGAGGGGAGAGGTATGGAGAAAGGTGTGACAGGGAGCTGGGGAGATAGTGCAGTGGAATAAGCACTTGCCTGGCAAGCACAAGGTCCTGAGTTCAATCCCCAGAAAGGAAACTGAGAAAGGTATGACAAATAGCTCTGGTCAGTGAGGGTCAGGTAGCTCTAGGCCTCATAGGAGAGATTTCTTCCAGGGATGAAGTCACTATCTCCTGTAACCTCTTGGGCTGTCCCTGTCACTCTCACTCAAAGGCGCTGATTTCAGTTCCCTACACTAGTACCCAATCTAACCAGCGATCATGCTATCCCCAGACTGCAGCCCAGATCCTGGGGGCCCAGAGAGGAGGTCCCAGAATGTCCACCTTTCCCCAGTACACCACCTTCGATCCAGCAGGACGCCCAAGAGGCAGGACAGCCTGGAGCCTAATGCAGAGGCAGTGGCTGATGGCCATGTGGTTTCTCCTCCAGAACTTAGCGCTGAGGACTCAGGCAACAATATGGCCGGTTCCTGGGTCCCTGGTTCGTGCTAAGCAAGGAGAGGCTCTCTTGGGCACTGGGGGTGCTGGGAGCAGCCCGTTTCTCTCAGAGATGGCAGCTGGAAGGTGAAGGCATTAAGTGTACATCAGACTGCTCTGTGCTCACTTCCTAGAGTTCCACCAGGATCTGTCACACCCCCACAACTATGTGCTGGCACTGTCCTGAGTTTCCTCCTACTGGCCCACATCCCCACGCCCAGTCAGTGGTACAGTCTTCCCAGTCCCCCAACTCCTGAGCTTATGGTTCCAGGCCGGCGGGGAAGGCAATAAAACGAACCTGTCCTGTCTAGACTTGCTTGGTGCTGCAGGCTGGGTGGGGCTTCTCCATCCACCCTGGAAAGGAGGGGGTGGGCCGATCCGGTTTCAAAAGGGCCTCTTGGAACCACTGAGAAGCTACGTGCTGTTTCTTTCTTGTCACATGGGTCTTCCCCTTTGCCTGTCCTCAGCCGCACGTGTTTGCTCCATATTTCCTTTCTCATCAATTCTAGGTCCTCTCGCCACTGCTTCATTTCGCTCTTTCGGAGGTGTGCAAAGACTCGTACGTTATTGCGTTGGCTGGGAATGCAAAGGTGGGCCTGTTGTGGGATGCGCCAGTGTCCCCACCGTGCTTGCTGGGAATCGTCCAGACCCTCAGCTGACGCTGGCTTAGCAATTCTGAAAGCCTCCAGAAGGCTTCCTTTTTCCTGCAGTCTTTCACTTCCGGCCTGGAAGGGCAGCTTTTGCTGGCACGTAGGCTGCCACCCTGAAAGCTGGGGCCCTGGAGCCCACTTTGGGACTGAGCCTGGAAGGTATGAGTCAGCACCCTGGGCAGGCCAGGCTAAAAACGGCTGTTAAAACCTGGAGGTCACACCCCTTTTCCTTAGATGGTGAGGAACTGCAACCAGCTGGGGCACACGCCCTACTCTGGGCGTTCAGGGTTCTGGGAGAGACCCAGAGTTTTCCCCACCCTGGGAACCCAGCTCCACCGGCAGTGAGGCTATGGCCAACGGGACTTCAACCTATGTAGCTCCTCATAAGGCGCTACCAGAAGCCAGAAATGCTTGATCACCTCTGCTGTCACCACATCCTGAACACTGTCCCATCGCCCCAAGGAGGGAAGCTGTGGTTGGAAGGGAACTGACAACTTTTGTCCCTATGGGAAAGAGGCAGGTAGGGGAGAAGAAATTAAAGGACTGGAATGTAAGTCTGGGGTGAGCTGTGGTATGAATGCAAAAGGTATGAACACTAGAAAATCTAATTGTAGACAGTGTGGGGGAGTGTGTTCAGGGCATCCAGCTCCCTTTGACTCAGACCTTGGTGGAGGTGTGGCTCTACAGACGTCCAAAAGGGATGATGGAGCCCCATTCTCATAAACACAGTCACACCCAGGCTACTAAAACTAGCAACCCAGCCTCCACTCAGTCTTATCCCTTCAAGTGCCTTTAGTACAATTTTTATCTAGTTACATACCTACTTAACAACCCTGTTGTATCCATTTCATGAGAGGAAGAAAGTGAGGCCCAGAAACTGCAAATAGCTTTAGGTGGAGGATGAGTGGAAGCAAGATTTAAAGCCTGATTTTCTTTTTTGAGGCAAGTTCTCCTTGGCATGTAGTGCAGGCTTGCCTTTAACTTGCTTATGTAGCCTAGGCTGGCCTTGAACCGCTGATGATTCTCCTTCCTCAACCACATCCAATTTATTTTGTCTTTTTGAGACATGGTCTTGTTATGCAGTTCAGGCTGGCCTTGAGCTCACTTTTGTAGTCCAGGCTGGTCTCAAACTCTCACCGATCCTCCTGCCTCAGCCTCCCGAGTGCTGGGATTACAGGCATGTGCCACCAAGCCCGGCTCAACCACATCCAATTTAAAGCCTGAGTTTTACCTGTGTCTGATAAGGGTTTTTTGTTTGTTTGTTTGTTTGTCTTTTTGAGACAGGGTCTCACTATGCAGTTCAGGCTGGCCTAGAGCTTACTTTTGTAGCCCAGGCTGGTCTCGAACTCGCACTGATCCTCCTGCCTCAGCCTCCCCAGTGCTAGGATTACAGGTGTGAGCCACCAGGCTTGGCTGTCATATAAGTTTTGATTGAACCTTTATACCTTGTACTGGAACTACTATAGAGATGCTTGGAGAATGAGTGACACATTTCTGTCCTTGTGTACCTGATACAGTGAGGATAGGTAGATATCCTACATGGAAGGCAATAAAATTAATATGGATGGGGCCGGGGACATAGCTCCGTGGCATAAGTGCCTGCCTGGCAAGTGCAAGGTCGTGAGTTCGAACCCTGGTCCTGAAAAAGAACTGAGTTTGTGAAGATAGGAAAGGGAAGGTTATATTGGTCAAGACAGTGGTGGGGTGCTGGACTCTTTGAAGTAGGGCTGCAGCTTGAATGATCCAAAGCCAGATGAATGAAAATGGGAAAGGTACTGACAGAGTGATAACAGCAAGTGCAAAGGCCCTGAGGCAGCCAAGTTAGTCTTATTGCAGGAATGCAGGCATTCCTCATATAGTGGAAAACCAGGTTTCATTTCTTCCACTATTTAATCACTCTTTCACAATCTGGACTAAAAGTGTAAATCTATTCCTCAGTTTTGAGGAACGCTGTGTTTGGGTAGGGGTAAAACAATCCTCCTGGACTTCCAACTGTGATTCTTTCCCTCATGAGATGCAAATGAATTTAGAGTTCAGCCTGGAGAGTGTACTCATTTGCAAATGTCAACAATTTTGTCATCCAGCCTTGTACTTCAAGAGTCATTCCTTTATCTTGCCAAGCTCCCAGCAATAAGTGTGTACTTCCTCCCCTATTTCTCATCCATGGGTGGACCAGCTCCTCTTCTTAGAACCAGCAAAACGAGGCCCAGCACTTAGAGTAAGGATTTGCCTGGAATTGCAGAAGGCAGAATCAGACCCTGGGCTGCCTGGCTTCTAACTCTATTTACACAGCAGGTACATACTCAGCAGGTCCTGTTCTTGTTCCGCCTTTGGACCAGCATGGTCTCATTTTTGTCACTAGGAGGCTTATTCACATTCTACTACCCTCCTACAACTGAACTCCTAGTGCAGGGTATTGAACCCAGGGCCTTGCTTATGCTAGGCAAACACACTAACGAGACAGGGTCTCACTAGGATGTCCAGAATGGCCTCTAACTTGGAACTGTCCTACTTCAGCTTCTCCATGCTCCACTATCTTCTATCCACAATTTCAAAGTCTAAAAAGCTCTTGAAACTATCCTCTTCCCCCAAGCTTGATACTGACCTAACCTAAGGAGGAATGATTTTCAGTACTTAAATCTATCACATTTGCTGGGAACATTCACGCTTTTCCCTTTTTTTTGTCTTTTTTTGAGACAGGGTCTTTTTATGCAGTTGAGGCTGGCCTTGAGCTCACTTTTGTAGCCCAGGCTGGTCTCAACTCACACCGATCCCCTGCCTCAGCCTCCCAAGTGCCCCCCCTCTGGCTTTTCCTTTTTTGTGTGTTTTTGAGACAGGATCTTGTTATGCAGTTGAGGCTGGCCTTGAGCTCACTTTTGTAGCCCAGGCTGGTCTCGAACTCGCACCAATCCTCCTGCCTCAGCCTCCCGAGTCCTGGGATTACAGGCCTGTGCCACCACACCTGGCTTTTTTTTTTTTAAACCAGGATTCAAACTTAGAACCTTTGTGCTTGCCAGGAAGGCACTGAGCTATATCCCTGGCCCCTCACACTTTTCCTTGAAGAAATAATATTAACAGCCCAGACATCAATGAGAATGTTAAGAAATATACCATAAATGCACCGGCAAGACTTTGTAAAATCTAAACTATTCCAAATCTTGGAGCCACGCCTGGTTCCCAAGCCTTTCAGATTTTTTGAGTTTTTTTTTTTTCTTTTGTATTTTTTGAGACTGGGTCTCTCTGTGCAGTAGATAAGGCTGCCCTTAAACTCACGTTTGTAGGCTAGGCTGGTCTCGAACTCACACACCGATCCTCCTGTCTCAGCCTCCCACGTGCTGGGATTACTGGCGTGGGCCACCACGGCGGGCTGCCTTTTGGAATTAATCATAGTCTCCTCCCTATTTCAGCTAAAGAAACCGAGTTACACTGTCTCAAACTAGATTCCCGCAGTCCTAATTTGAGGCAGTGTTTTGGAGTTCGAAAACTGGCATCGGCGATCTGTCTGTCTTCACCCTCGCAACTGGTGCAAGAAGCTGCCTAGTGTCTCGGAGATGAGGCATCCTGGGGGCTGCGTCCCCAGCCCTTACTGTCTTTGGCGGGCGGGGCGAGGGGGCTTCCGGGGCGGCAGCCACCTGGCCCGGCCTCCTCCGGCCCCGCCCGCTTCTGCTCCGCGCGGTGATTCACTCCCTCCTTCGCCTCAGGGGCCCCCTTCTCGGCCAGACGGCGGGCTAGACGGCTGGGTGTGCAGCGTGCTCGAACCCACAAACAAGAGAGCGGAGCCTCCGCGTGTCCAAGGACCCCCGTTCACGCCATGGCAGATTCCGAGCGCTTGTCGGCCCCCGGCTGCTGGGCCGCCTGCACCAGCTACTGGCGCACCCGAAAGGGACTCCTCCTGTTTGCCGAGATTGTGAGCGTCGTGGGGCTGGCGGTGGCGGTGGGCTGACTGGGCCTCGCAGTGCGGGACTGCAGGCGGGGGAGGTGGGTACGTGGGCTGGGCGCGGGGTGGAGAAGCTCAGGTGCGCGGGGCTGTAGTGGGTGCTCAGAACGAAGTGAGAGGACAAGTTGGTGGGCTTTGGGGAAGAGGGTGCGAGCTGGTGGCGTCCGGCAGAGGCGACTCTAATTCCTGTGGGCTGCTTGGTGGGGAAGCCCGCGTGGGCCCCTCCGTGGGCACAGTGAGGGAGTCCTGGGGGCTGGGAAGTGGGGGCCTCCCTTGGCAGGGCGTGGCGCGTGCTGGACATCGGCGGGCGGGCTGGCAGCGCGCCCAGAGGCGGTGCCTGTTGGGGTGGGGCCCGTTCTCTAGCCCCGCAGGGTAGAGCGCCCCGCCCTTTGTCAGTTCTTCCTTGCCTTTTGGCACTGTTTGGAAGGTCCTCAGCTCTTAGGACGGCTGGGAACCTTGGTTGCATGCCTCTCTAAAGGTGGGCGCCACCGTTGAGTCACTTGTAAAAGGGGTGCGGCGCCTTTAACAGCGTCCTGCCCCTCAGGTGTGACTCTCCACTTCCCAGAGGGGTTGCCAGGGAACCGCACGTCCCGCCCCTCAAGGCTTCAAAGTCTCAGCCAGTGGTGTTCTCAAAACACCTCGCAGAGCCTGAGCGCTCCTATCCTACAAGGGAAACCAAGGCCCCCAGCTCTGCTCCTTACTTGCCTGGTGACCCCTAGGCAAGCCACTTAGGTTTTCTTTTTCCTTTGTCTTTGTTTTTTGGAGACAGGGTCTTTGTAGTCAGGCTGGCCTGGAATTCACTATGTAAGCCTGGCTACCTTCAAACTTGCAGGGATCCTCCCTCACCTAGGCCTCCAGGACACTGAGCTTACAGGCCTGGGCCACCACGCTCTGCTACTCAGCTTTTGTTTTTTTTTGAGACAGGGTCTCACTGTGCAGTTCAGGCTGGCTTTCAGCTCACTTTTGTAGCCCAGGCTGGTCTCGAACTCACAACGATCCTCCTGCCTCAGCCTCCCAAGTGCTGGGATTACAGGTGTGAGCCACCACGCCCAGCTTCAGCTTTTGTTTTGGTGGTGGGTTTTAAACAGGTTTTCACTATGTACTGCACACTGAGCTTAAACTTGCTTATGTAGCCCAGGCTGGCCTCTAACTCATGGTGATCCTCCTGCCTCAGTCTCCCAAGTGTTGGGATTACAGGCATGCACCACCACACCCGGTGTACACTCAGCCTTTCTTACTCACCTGTTTCATCTCTGAAATAGAGATACAAGCTCATTAATTTAATGTGGTGACTAAGTGAATCATTGCTTATAAAGTTACTAGAACAGTGCTTGGGGCACAGTAAGTAGCACACGAAAAGTACTGTGTTTAGCAATTATTGTGTGACATCTCCTCAGTCTTGTTTGATAGGATATGCGAAGTTTCTTTGCCTCATGTAGTGAGCAGAAACAAGTAGGCAAGGTGCTCCACCACTGAGCTACAACCCCCAGCTCTGAGAAGTGGGTTTTTTTTTTTCCTGGTGGTTATCTAAGCTTCAGAATCCCCTTCCCTTATTTATTTATTCATTTATTGGGACCAGGGATTGAACTCAGGTCCTTGTGTTTGCCAGGCAAGCACTTATTCTACTGAGCTATACCCCCCCCCAATTTAAACCAATTCTCTCAGGCTCAGTGGTAGAGTTTTGCCTTATGTATATAAGGCCCTCAGTTCAAGTCCCAGCACCACAATAAAATAAACCGATCCCCTGAGTCCGGGGAGTTGATGCAAGTTCCCTTCCCATTTCCACACTTTCAGATACTGTGCCTGGTGATTCTGATTTGCTTCAGTACCTCGACACCAGGGTATTCCTCTCTGTCAGTGATTGAGATGGTCCTTGCTGCTGTCTTCTTTGTCATCTATATGTGTGATCTGCATACCAAGATACCGTTCATCAACTGGCCCTGGAGTGTGAGAGGGGGCACAGCATTGGTCATGGGCTTGGGCATTTGGGATTGCCCTGGAAACTGTGGAACCTGACTCACTCTTCTCCCAATACCTCACAGGATTTCTTCCGAACCCTCATAGCGGCGATCCTCTACCTGATCACCTCCATTTTTGTCCTCGTTGAGAGAGGAAACAGCTCCAAAATCACTGCAGGGGTAAAGGCTATGGTGACAGTTCTAAACTACAGGGGAGAAGGGTTGAAGGACCCAGGGTCCATTTTTAGCTGTTTCTGGCAGAAAGTGGCCATACTTGCTCTCAGGCCTGTTGGGAGGTCTGGCTTCCTGTCATGGTTTATCTTCCAAGGACTGTCCCTTGTCAGACACAGGGGCCTTTGGGAACACAGAAGGATGGCATCTGCTACAAACTTGTCACAGCTGTAATGTGATGTGACCCCTCCATGTAGGGGTCACTGTGTGACTGACCGTTGTTAAGAGGTGGGAGTATAAGGAGAGGCAGAATCCAGCCTTCTGATTTCTCCTTGTGGTTCTCAGGCTTTGCAATCTGGCCTGGAGTCATTGTCTTGCATAGAACGTCCCTAGAATTTGCTACAGAGGTAAAAGGCAGAATAGGCCAACCACCTAATCTATCCCCTTCACTCCTATTTGTACCCCCAGGTACTTGGCCTAATTGCTACAGTGCTCTTTGGCTATGATGCCTACTTCACCTTCCCTCTTCGACAGCAAAGACATACAGCAGCCCCCACTGGTAAGTGTGTATGTGTTGTTGCAATAGCAGAGTAAAAAGACATGGGATCGCCTAAGGCAAGGTACAAATGCCAACTCTATCACTTATTGGTACTTAAACAGTTTTCTACCAATAAATAACAAACTTCAGTGTTCCTATCTATAAAATGGGCATATAGATTGAGTCAATATTCTCTTTTCCTCCTGCAGACCCTACAGATGGCCCAGTGTAGGTGAACTCGCATTTTTCTCTGCAATCTGCAAATAATTCCTCCATTGAGAAAACTCCTCCCCATGCCCACAACACTCTCAGCCCCTTATTGAGGTAAAAGTGCCTTTATTGGGAGAATTTTGTCTTCCAGTTTGCCAAGCAACTCTCCTGGGTGTGGTCACCTCTATGGGTGTGGCTAGGTCTCCCATCTTCAGCATCCCAAAGGAGACCTCAGTTTTCTGTGGACCCACACCCTTGCCTAAGCCACAGAAAGGAAGGGGAGTACATCTCACTTCAGAGTGCCAGCTCTACATAGTCACCCATGGAAAGTGACCTCCCCAGTGTGGAGGGTGGTTCTCTGGAGTGGAAAATAAATAATAAAAATATTGCTAAAATCTATGATAATGAATAAATTAATCCTTTGGCCAAATGTGGATAGATCTCAAGCATCAGGAAGGGGTTTTGCATGGGTGCAGCTGAGGCCAGGAGACAAAGCCAGGCCTGTTTTACACATCAAATTGAACAATACAAACAGGAAGGAGGGAGAAAGGAAGGAAGGGAGTTTATGACTTAGTTTCTGGTGGGGAGGCCATCTTGTACTCTCTGGGGCCATCTGCTTTCAAGCCACAATGCAATTCTTGTCTCGGGCCTGGTGAGGCATCCTTAGCTGAGAGTCTCTGTGGTGCTGTAGGGCTGTGGAGTTGGTCTCAGTTGCAGCAGCCCGAGCGTTCCTGATCCTGCACAGGTGTGGGGGCATTGGGATCCGTTCCCCTAGGAAGAAGCCATCATCCTCGGAGGACTCAGAGCTGGGACTGGAAAGTGAACTGGAGCAAGAGCCGGAGTCTGACCCTGATGCCAAGTCACATCGATGGCGGCCATGTCTGCCAGAGTGACAGTGATGGTGATGTCTGTGGCGCCGCTGCCGCCGTCGGCTGGGGACTCTGGGTGGAGGACTGCGTGGCCTTCGGCGCCAGGCTGGGGGTGCACTCAGTGTCCGCCGTGGACCTCCCTCAGACACCAGTGGGTCCCGGAAGCTGACACGTGGGGTGCTCTGACGACCAAAGGCACTGTCTTCCTGGTGCAGTTCCAGTTTCCCAGGAGATGCCAGGGGAGGCTCTGGAGCACTTCGGAGACCCAGCTCAGGCATGGAGTGGCGGTGGGGAACTCCTCTCAGGAAATGGGATGGCTCCTCAGGGCCTACAGGTGGGAAAGAAGAGGAAGTGACCGACTCCCTGGGCTGCCCTCCTAGGAGGAGAACTGAGGAAAGGCCTAAGTTCCTCCACTAGGACTAGGATCATGGTGGCAGGTTGCAGAGATGGGCAGGGATATGCAGAGTGCAGAGGAACTGGGATTTTTTTCTTTTTCTTTTTCTTTTCCGTATTAATATTTAATTTTATTGTGTCCGGAAAAGATAGTATAGTTCCTATACTATAGGGTGTCCTCATACTAGAAGGATAGCAATAGCCTTTATTTTTATTTTTATTATTTTTTTTGAGACAGGGTCTCACTATGCAGTTCAGGCTGGCCTTGAGCTCACTTTTGTAGCCCAGGCTGGTCTCGAATTCACAACGATCCTCTTGCCTCAGCCTCCGAAGTGCTGGGATTACAGGCGTGAGCCACCACGCCCAGCTAGCAATAGCCTTTAAAAAAACTGTAAATAAAAGAAAATCTATTCTCAGCCCCCCCCTTTTTTGCGGAACTGGGGATTGAACTCAGGACCTTGTACTTGACAGACAGGCACTTGTGCCACAGAGCTATCTCCCCAGCCCCTCCCTCAGTCCCTTTTTTTTCAGTCCCTTTTTGAGAACTGAGATTATTGGTAATTTATGAAAATTAAGGTCAAGGTGCCAGGGAGATACATCATAAGCATCTGCCTGGCAAGCACAAGGTCCTGAGTTTAATCCCTGGTACCAAAAAAAGATAAAGGTTAAAGAAGCATAATAAGCCAGGTGTGGTGGCTCACGCCTGTAATCCCAGCACTTGGGAGGCTGAGACAGGAAAATCGGTGTGAGTTCAAGACCAGCCTGGGCTACAAAAGTGAGCTCAAGGCCAGCCTGAAATGCATAGTAAGACCCTATCTGAAAAAGACCAAAAAAAAAAAAACAAATGAAAAAGAAAAAGAAATGTAATAGTGGGGCTGGGGAGATAGCTCCGAGTGCAAGGTTGTGAGTTTGAACCCTGATCCTGTTAAAAAAACATAGTAGCGAGTTTTCACCTGCTAAACAAATAAGAGACTATTTTTTTTCAATGAGAATAAAAAATTTAAAAAATAGAAACTACAGAATTTCATTAAACAAGATGACAGGAATTCAGGCTGGCCAAATAGCTCAGCAGAATACAGGCGCAGGGCCCAGGGCTCTATCCTTGGTGTGCTGTACTGGCCCCTCTTCCATGGTGAGCTGAGAGACAAATGAGACTGGGCATGGTGGCACTTACCTATAATCCCAGTGTTTGGGAGGCTGAAAATAGGAGGTTCACTGTGAGTCTGATCTATGTAGTGAGATCCTGTAGTCCCTGTACAAATACATAAAAAAGGATGATAGGAATTCAACAGTAGTTGTTGTATTGCATATTGTTGTCTTTGAGTTAGTTGTTCACATTACCAGATACAAGCATGAAATACTGGTTGAAAAATTGGAAGAAAAACAAATAAAATAAGCACTCAGACATGGTGATACATGCCTGCAATCCCAGCACTCCAGGAGGCTTAGGCAGGAAGATCACTGCAAGTTCAAGACCAGTCTGACTACAAACTGAGCTCAAAGGCCAGCCTGAGCTGTATAGTGAGACCCTGTTTAAAAAAAATGAAAACAAGAAAAGCAGGAACTTTCTTTCAATAGACCAGTAAAACCAGCTATTTTATATATGTGCAGTTTTTTCCCCTTTCACAGCTTTATCTATTGTACATTTTGGATCTTATTTACTCTTTCATGACAATATGGAGACAATAGAGATGTTCACATCTGAGGCTTCTTTTTTTTTTGAAACAGGGTCTTGCTGTGTAGTCCAGGCTGCTCTTTGAATGCACCATGTAGCACAGACTGGCCTCAGTGAACTTTCTGACTCAGTCTCCCAGACTGCTGGGATTACATGTGTGCACCTCAATGTTCTGATGCAGGAGACTGATCAGAGAAAGGATAGGAAGTAAGGCAAAAGTACTGAGGCAGGGTTGGTGAATAGGGCGTGGTCTGGGAATGGGGAAGTTGTTTTGGTAGAAGGGTGGGGTGCGAGCTAGAGCACATTTGGTTTGCCACAGAATGGGGGCAGGACATGGGTATAGAGGGTGGTGGGAGACCGGTTAATGAAAGGAGGAAAATGCACTGGCAGGGGCAAGTTAAGATAGGGGTAGGGCCCTGTACAGAGGAGCTGGCGGATCAGGATTCCCAACGCAGATGTAGTTTGGCCCACAGAGTAGGCCTGGAAAGCAGTAAACAAGGAGGCTGGGTTGGCTGCACTGGGTGGGGGGTCCGCATAGAGGTGGGTTGGGAGGTAGCTGGGTATGAGTCTCACCTGGGGCTGCCTCCGTGTCTGTGCCTTTAATGGCCCTCTCGTACATCCCCTCCACAGCAGTGAAAAGGGCTGTGGAACCTGCGAGTGGGCTGGTGACAGTGCCTGCGCTCCAGCTGCGGCGGCCAGCTCTTGGGGCCCGGGTGGTGGGCTCCGACCCAAGGCTGCAAGCTCGAGAGCAGAAGATGAGGCCATGGCGGGGCAGGAAGGGGCGGCCCAGCAGGGCTCGACCACAACGACTGCAGCAGAAGCATCGGTCAGTGGCGTGCCAGTGCTGACCCTCATAAGCCATCTGGCCCTGGTCCAGACCTGCAAGGACCAACTCCGTGGTAAACTGAGCCAGATACCACACTCTTCCTAAATGGGGCCTTTCTTAAGTGGAAGTGAGGAAACAGGCAAGATACCCAAATTTGCTCCTCCCTTCTGGAATTGGGTTCTTTTCTGCAGAAAGCAGGAGACTTGAGGTTTGGCTTTCATCCCAACCATGATTCCTCATCCCCTTCTGCAGATTGGCTGGTAAATGTCTCCCTCTCTCCTTCTCCCTTTCTTTCCCAGGAGGCCCCTCCAGGAGTGGAGGTAAACACTGGACTCCAAGATGTGGGCCAGGCTTAGATATTAGGGGTGGCAGCTTCAGGCAGAAGGTGAGTGGAAGGCTGGACTTGAAGAAGAGGTCTGGATGATAGGGGCAGGGTTTAGGTTGGGTGTGACCTAACTGAAGCAATGGAGAAGAGCATGTTGGTCAAGGCAGTAGAGGCAAGGCTTATAGTGTACTTGGCCAGAGGGCAGAGGTGTACAATGGTGGCCTAAGCATGGTGGGATTTAGAAAGAATGTCATAGCCTTACAGTGAAAGGCACAGGCCTCTGGTGCTGAGACTGGACTTCAAAGGTAGAATGCAGTGAGAGGTGGTGCCTGAAGGCCAGGTGGGCTCTCATGGGTGTGGCTGTATCCCAGCTGTGCATGTACCTCTCCAGTGAGTGCCATAATGTTCACCCACCTATGTGCTCCCCACAGGCATCACAGTACTCCGCATGTCGGGCCTCGTAGCAGGCACAGCAGTGAGGGCGGCTCTGACGCATAACATATCGCTGCCCTCCTAGTGAAGCTTCACACTCAAAGCAGCAGAAGTGACCCATGTGCCAGTGCCGGCCTTCAGCCTCTGTGCACTCAGGGGAGAAGATGATCTGGAAAGTGCAGGCCACCGATGACTGTCAGAAGGGTAGACCCTGCCCTTGCCTCCCCGCCAAATCCTAACCCAGGGCAGGAAGGGTACACACCTCATCACAGGCTTGGCAGCGTGGGCGCAGGCGCTCAGCATGGTGACGCCCACAGTAGACCTTGCCAGCATGATAGAAGTAGATGAGGTCAACAAGCAGCTCGCGGCATGTAGTACACACAAAGCACTGTGGGTGCCAGCAGGCACCTAGGCCAGCACGGCTCGCAAACACTGCAATGTCCCCGCCTCCAATTTGCTTCCCACACTGCCAAATGACAGAGAGATGCTGTTACCATCACCAAGATGATCGCAGTGATGGGGTCAGCCAGATAGTTCACTCAGGTCTTCCCTGTGGTCAACCTTTGTGAGTGGATCCACCTACAGGGTAATTTTTAGCCCTATAGGGGAGTGTATGGACACTGGCCCTACTCATGGAGGAAACCATAGAGACAGGTCCTACCCATCATGGCTGGCCTTAAGGTTAAGCTACCTTCACGGAGGGCTAAAGCAGACAGAGGCAGGCTGACCCCAATGGGGAGCCATGGACATCATCAACATCCAGCAGGACCTCAACCACAGACCCTACCAAACATTTGTGTTCTAAGGACAGAACCTAGCCACTAGGGAGGGACTTGGAGACATACTCCACCAACTACTCAGCTCCAAAAACAACTGATAGCTGGGCGTGGTGGTACACGCCTATAATCCCAGCACTTGGGAGGCTGAGGCAGGAAGATAGGTGCAAGTTCCAGACCAGCCTGGGCTACAAAAGTGAGCTTAAGGCCAGCCTGAATAGTACAGCGAGACCCTGTCTCAAAAAGACAAAAAAAAAAAAAGTCAAAACAAAGACAGGCTGCTGCGGACCATTTTTGTTTTTTGATATGATGATGGAACCCAGGCCTTTGCTCATGCTACCATTAAACCACACCAGCCAGTAGGTCAGTTCCCTTTTTTTCTGTATTTTTTAGGGAAGGGCCTACAGGGTATTTAGGGACTTACTACTAGATCAGACTTGCAGTGATCCGCCTGTTTACAGCTTCCCAAGAACTGGGATTACAGGTGTGCGTCACCATGCCCAGTCTTAATTGCTGTCTCAGGGTGCCACCCTGCGCCAGCTTGCAGGTGCTTTAATCCACTAAAACAGGTCTTTTTTGGCTGGCTCAGGCTGCCTGAAGGGCAATTCTAGAATGGCAGGGGGAGCTGGGGATAGAACCGTGGTTCCCTAAGCCTGACTGGGTTTCCCCAGTAGGCACTTAAACAACTGAGCTAATCCACAAGCACCCAATCAGTTCTTAAGGACAAATCCTGACCACAGAATAACAAAAGGGCCCATGCCCAGAGTCTACTACATAGAGGGGAGGAGACCACAGATAACTGCACTGGACATTAGGATGTATGAACAGGTATTGTCCACTAGAGGTCGGTACATACATAGCCAGTCCATCATACTGGCAGGGATGGGCTTCCCCGGCCTCTGAGCTTTTACTCAGAGGCCCAGAGGCCGTTCACACTCACCTCCTCACAGATGGCCCCTGTGATGGTCACTGGGAAGATGCGCACAGTGCCTCGCCCCAGATTCTCTCGCTTCCGCTGCTGGCTGAAGGCTCTGAGCTCTTTCTTCTCCTCCTCTTCCAGTGCTGTGCAGTACTGGGCCTGGGGGTAGTAGAGGTCTTCCAGACTTCATCCATTCCAAGGTTTATTTCCTGCATGAAATAACTGCCCCTCATCTCTTCTCACACTCAGCTGGGATTTTGTCAAGGAATGTCACCCACTGGTTACCTGGCTGTACAGACTTCTTTACATTACTTTTGTCCTCCAATCTGCCAATTTCTCTCTAGCTGCCTTACATTGGTGATTGTACCTGGCAGCCTTCCTGTCATTTTGTGGTACTAAGGATGAATCCAGGGCCTTCCCACTGAGACACATCCCTGGCCCATTGATTGATTGATTGATTGATTATGGAACCGGGGATTGAACTCAAGACCTTGCACTTGCCAGGCAGGCACTTGTGCCCTGAGCTATCTCCCCGGTCCCTCTTTTAAAATTTTAAGGCATGTTTTGGCTAAGTTGTTCAGGCTGGCCTCAAACTTTTGACATTCCTGCCTCAGCTTGCTAGAATGATGGAGATTCTGGCATAAAATACTAGCCCAGATTTTTTATTTTTTAATCAAAAAATAGTATTTTGGGCCCGGCAGGATGGCTCAATGGTCTAAAGCACCTGCTTAGGAAAGCTTAAGCAGCTGCAGGGACTGCAGTTCAATCCCCGGCACCACATGCTGTGCCAGCCTTGCCCTCAGGGCAGGCTGAGTTGGCCATAAAAATAAATAAATAAACAAAAGTTCTGAAACAAGAAAAAAAAAATAAAATACAATAAAAAATTCTAAAAAAAATAGTGTTTTGTAACAGGGTCTCACTGAGTAGTTTAGGTTGGCATTGAACTCACTATGTAGCCCAGGCTGGCCTCAAATTCACAGTGATCCTACTGCCTCAGCCTCTAGAGTTCTGTGATTTCCAGCAGTCTTTTAAAAATGTATTTAGTACAGGGTCTACAGAGTCTCACTACACAGATCAAACTCATAGTGATCCACCTGTTTTCAGCCTCCCAAGGTGCTGGGATTACAGGTGCACACCACCACATCCAGTCTCATTTACCATCTCAGTTCCCCCTGGGGGTGGGGCTGGCATGGGCATGTGGTGCCAAAGATCGAACCCCAGTCCCTGCGTCTGCCTAAACAGGCATGTTAGTCCACTGAACTAGCTGGCTGGCCCTCTGGCAGTCCTTTGTTTTCCTGGGACCAGGGTTCGAACTCCCAACCTTGCACTTGCCAGGCAAGCACTTGTGCCACAGAGCTACCTCCCAGCCCCTCGAGCTGTCTTTTTTTGGGGGGAGGGTCTCCCTAAGTTGCCAAAGTGAGTCTTGCACTTGTGATCCTCCAGCCTTAGCCTCCCTCAGGCCCTTCTTGTCTCCTCACCTCACTGTCATGTGGAGGCAGCTGGTGCAGCAGTTGCTTAATTCTGTATTTCTCCCCAGGACTGTTGACATAAGGGACCTTGTCCTCTGGAAGGCAGCTGAAAAACTGGTATACCTGGGAAGACATGAGTGGGAATAAGCAACTGAGATTAGGGTGAGCTGGGATGCAGTGACATGGCTCTCTACTTCTCTGAGAAAATTAAGTCATCAGAAGTGAACTTTTGACTCTCCCTCTCTCCCTCCTAAAGCTGCCAAATGTGCTGAACGGTCCTCCATGTCTTAGTCCTTTGTTCCTCTACCCCCTTGGGTACTGGGGATTATATGTAGGGTCTGCACACTGCACTCCACCATCGCCATTTAGACTTATTTTGAAAAAGGGTGTCACTAAGTCACTAAATTCCCCAGGCTGGGCTTGAACTTGGCATATTCCTGTCTCAGCCTCTCTGAGTGCTAGGCTTACAGAAGTGCATCACCATGCCTGGCTTAGCTCCAGCCCCTTTTATATTTTAACACAGGGGCTCACTGAATTTCCCAGGCTGGCTTTGAACTCACTCATGACTCTCCTGTCTAGGCTGCTTGAATAGCTGATATTACAGGCTTGTGCAGCTGTGCCCAGGGTTCCATGTCTTGGCCCATCTTGCTCCTCCAGCCCTGCTCCACTTTTCTCCTTCATTTCACAGCAAAACTCCCAGGGGCTATGAGTGCTCGTGTGTGCCATGCCCCCTGTCCTCTCTTCCTTGACCCTGCTCCAGCTAGGTTTTCCCACCCCAAAGGTGTTAAAGTTCCTGAGGTCGTTTATATTGTGAAAATCAGTGTTTGGCCTCCCTCTTTGCTGAACTTGAGTACCGTAGCCCTGGCCAGGCAGATCAGTCCCTCTTCCAGGAAAGTTTGTTCCCTTGGTCCCCAGGCTGCCTCCAGACCTGGTTTCCCTACCTCATTGGCTGTTCCTTTTGAATGTGGGAAGGCCCTAGGACTCACTCCTTGGTCCTCTCCCCATCTACATTCACCTCCTTGGGAATTGCATCTAACCTCATGGCAGTTTCTAGCTATCCCCTAAGGAGTAAAAAAATGCACATGTCCAGCCATGGGACTTCTCCTTTGAGAGGTTAGAGTTCTAAGGGCCATCTTAAACTCCAGATGGCCAGAACTGACTTAATACTCTTATTCTTTTCACTATGTTGCCTTGACCTTTGTTGTACTACTGAATCTATCCAGCTCTCTTGGGGTCATTTTTCAGTCTGCTTTCAAATTATATCCACACTTGAGGCTAGTGGTGTGGCTCTGTGGTAAAGCATCTAGCATGGTCAATGCTTAACATTGCAATATTTGCATCCTACAGTGGGTCCTACAACTTCCAAGGTGTCATCAACAGCCACCTGGCCACCCCTGTAGCCTCCTCTGCACTGTTCTGGCTTTCTTTCACATTCCTACCTGCTGCCACAGCAGCGGGAGACTCTCCTGTAATATCACAAGATAAATCACTTCCCTTCTCTGCCCGCATCCTTCGTGCAACTTCCCCTTCATTCTGTGTCAATGGCTCTGCCTCCTCTCTGACCTCATGGCCAACTGCTCCCTGTCCCATTGCCACAGTTGTACTGGCCTCCTCACTTTTCTTCACTCATTTGTGATAAGTACACTCCTCCCTCTGGGTCATTACATTGCTACTCACCTGCCTGGATCATTCTGACCTTAGATATCTGCCAGGAACAGTTCTTTAGTTCCTTCAAGGCAGTTAAGATAGAACATTCCCATACATTCCCTGGACACTCTATGTAAAATATCAGTCTACCACTATCTTTCTCCCTTCCTCCTTTCCCTGCTTTTTTTTTTTTTTTTG
>PVJA010041378.1:0-17932 GCA_004027025.1 Myocastor coypus
ATATCAACTCTTATCACAGGCATGGCCTCAGCTTGAGTCCTGACAACAATTTGAGGTTGAGGAACAGCCCTTGTATCAACCTTACACCCTGGCTTAGGCATGGTTTTGAGATTCCCCTTGTCCTCAGTCTTAGCAGTAGGCATGTCGCCATCTTGGATCTTAGCCACAACCTGGCACTGTGCACGGGACTTAACATCCAAGCCAGTCACTGGCCTGGATATGCCATTAAGATTTTTCCTAGTATCACCTGTGTTACCAATCCTACCATCAGACTGAGTTGTAACCACACTCACAGTCTCTTCCACAGCTCTTGTCTTGCTTTCAACCACAATTCCAGACTTGTTCATGGTCCCAATCTTGACCACTTCTTTGGTCACTGCCAAAACCTCACTCTGTGTTACAGTCACTCTGTTAATCTCTGTCTCTTTTTGAGCCAATGTCCGAGTTTCAGCTTTGGTCTGGGTTGTTGCTTCTTTTCTGGCCTCTGTCCTGGAGACCAGCGCCCAAGCTTTAGCCTTGGTCTGGGTCACTGCCTCTTTCCTGACTATTTCCCCAGCCTCAGAATCAGTTTGAGTCATCGCCTCTTTCATGGCCACTTCCCTGGCTTTGACCTGGGCCTCAGTCAGAGTCACTGCATCTATCATGACCAGTGTTTTAGCCACTGATTTGGCCTCAAGTTGAGTATCTGTCTTTGTCCCAACCATTGCCTTGGACTGAGAGTTGGCTTTGGACCTCTCTACAGCAGTAACCTTGGTCTCTACTTCAGCCCCAGGCCTGTTTCCTTCATTTCCTGCTCCATTCTTGTCCTTGGGTCTAGTCTCAATCTCCAGCCCAGCCATGGCTTCACTCATGGCTAAGGGCTGGTCCTGTACCTCAACCACAGACTCCATCTTGCCACTAGACCCATTTCTGGCAAGTCTTGTCCCACTCTGAGCTCTTCCTTTGGTTAATTTATAAAGGTAGTAGCATGTACCAGCCCAGATCGCCAGTCCTGCAGTCGCCCAGCCCACTTCCTGAACACGGCCCATGTAATCACCCCTGCAGAATGCACAAATACAGTACAGGGGGCTCACTTGGGCTGGGAAAAGAGAGTGACAGGCTTGTGTGGAGATCTATGAGGGTGCTTGTCTTCAGCCACTCAAAGGCCACTACAGCTGCCACTGGAAGGGGACCTAGAAGTGAAGGAAGGACATAAAAATTCTCTTCTAAATCTACTGTATCATACACATAGATAAACAGGAAAGGGTAGCAAAGATGCTTCATAGGAGAAGAGAATGATTAGTGAGCTTTCTATCTCATATTTTATCCTCTCCCCAACTTCCCCAATGCCCCTAAAATTTCCCCCAAGGTACTTTTATACAGCAAATGAACAGTGGTAAGAATGTTGGGAAGGCTGCCTTAGATATAAGAAATCAACAAGCTCTCTGACTTTGATCTTTGCAGGACTTGCTCTGATCACAATTATTTCTATAGATCTCCACTGTCATACCAACCTGCAGTGATTCAAGAAAGTTCTGTCCTCTTTCCTTCTCTTGATTGATGATATACCTTAAAATAGATATAAAAATTCATGAGATATTTGAACCCATAGATAGACAGACAAAGGGAGGGACAGATAAGAACAAAGCTTGTTCTTAATAGGACAAATATACTATTAAAACACTACCTCTTTATTCCCTCGGTTCACCCCAGTATACCAGGCACTGTCTGCCTTTTCTCACCTACCAAAAATAAGGTGAAGGCTTCAGACATGATGAGAAAAGTAAGATGAGGCTGAACATTCTCCAAACTGGTCACTGGCCCTTACTTGTTGCATACTGTGGTGCTTGCTTTAGTACCACATATACTTAAAAAATTTGGATATACACTGTTCCACTAAGCCACCCTTGGGATGGACCCAGGAAGTCCTTACCATTTTACCAGTCTATACCGAACAGAGACACTTTTCTCCTTGTTTCCTTGCTTCCCATGATCTCAAGTTCTTCTACAGACAAACAGGCAGGTCTGTGAACAAGTAGACAAGGAGGAAGTTAAGAAAAGTGAGTCCTTCGTAGAAGAGACAAACACCGTAATTCCTGCCCCACTGTCTGCATTTCTAGGGTCCAGGTCCAGTGGAGTAATGTGTCTCATCCTGTGAGTCCCTCCTTAAATCTTCTCTCATACGCTAGTCATCGTGACACTCCTGCTGTTTACTTCACTGTAATCAGTAGGGAACATGTGAATATTGTTGAAACATAGAAGACTGTAAAAGCAGGAGAAGTGCCCTGCATTGGGACCTTCTCAAGTCTCAAGCATGTGTTAAGCCACCCTCTCTTGTCACTCTCAGGTATTGCCCACCTTGACAACTTTCATAGTTCCAGGCCAGTCTCCCTGTGTTTCCCTTGCTTTCAGTGGTAAACAGGTGTACTGAAAGACTACCAGAAGATCTAGGAACACATACCAAAAAGGGGGGGGGGGGAGATGAATGTTAAGCAGCTGTGATATCCTGGCATCTGCCACATTGGTCCTCATACATGCCTTTTGGATTTAGAGACCCATTTGTAACAGGGAGAACCTGAGGTTTACATAGGAACAAAAAAGACAGATTAAAAAAAGAAGAAAGGAAAAAGAAAAGGGGAGACAAATTATTTTAAAACCACCTGTGGAGTCCTAAGAATTTCCTCCAGAAGCCCACCATTTTCTTCACCAAGATGTTTAGGTAAGTGGGAGTGTCTCAGAATCTGGAGGGCAGCACAACAGATGGAAGCTTCCAGATTCCATGACTCAAGAGTCATAACCTGCAGCCATCTGCTTACCCTCCTGTTTGTAGAAGGTACAAGGTATAGGAGAGGACTTTTGCTACTACAAAAGCATTATGCTTCTACCCAAAAGAGTATCTCAGAAAAGGTATTTTTCTTTGTATTCTTTGATACAATTTACATTTTCTTGATATTATCTGAAGTACAAATTAAATCATTTATAGAAAACTTTTACCTTCCTTGATTTTCAAGACACAATTTAAGTTTCAAGTCTGAAGCTTGGAAAGGAAACATAGTCGAGGAAATGTTCTCCCACCTGTCCCACTCCATATCTCAATCTGAATTCATACAGAACTTCAAGTGTCCATGCTCAACTAACCTTCACAGATCCTGTGCAGGTTTCTCTTCTGGCCTCATCTCAGTGCTACACCAAGCTATTATCCAAAAAACAGGAAACAGTAAAGATACTGATTGCTTTGACCAACACCCAAGCCGCAAACTGCAATACTTGCTTTAACACACTCAGGAACCCAATTGTCAAATGTTTCTCCCCTCTTCTGAGACACCACCCCTACCAACCCTGAGGTCCAGTTACTATGGCCCACCATTTTCCCTGTAAGAGCCACCGTGGCGCGTCCCTTCCTCTCAAATGAGCAGGCAGCCAGCGGACATGTGCGATCGGTGATTAGAGTTAGAAAGGACGCACATCTCAATCTGCATTTCCCTCTTGATACAGTCTCACCTTCAGCCTCCCTGGCAAAGCCCATGGTTTCACTGCACAGATTTACCTGGGGGTCAGGGACTCAGAACAAGAGACTAGGGCTCCTTGAACTTGAGCTAGCATATACTGTCTCCCCGTGCTCCTTCCCCATACTACATCAGGGTCAGATGCTGCTACTACCCAGTAGTGTCGTGTCAGCCCTGGGACCCTTACCTGCTCTGCGTTCCCAGGCCCAATGCCAGCCCACCGTGCGCAGGGCAGCGGGGAGCTGGTAGCTAGAGGAGAGTGACGACTGCACAGAAGGCTGCGTCGCTCTGCAGCTCGGGGTCACGTGAGGCCCTCGCGTCATCGTTAGCCCTCCTCCCCACAACCCCCCACCGACCAGCAGGCTGTCAACAGGACCCCCTCCCCCGTCCGCACGCACAAGACCCCCCCTTTCTTCTTCTGTATGCCGTGCCCTAGCGAACACCACCCTGTCACTCATCGCATCTTCTCCAATCTGAGAGCCCACAAGTGGCATCACCACTTTGCGGTTGGAGTTTACTGGTCTCTGGTTACCAAGGAGGGCCTGTATCCCCCACCCACTCCCAGGCCTTGGTCATAGTCTTCCCGGCATCTTTGAGGAATCCTTTCTTTCCCTGTCACACTTCAAAAGCAATGCTCCCTACTTATCCCTTACAACGTGCCCTCCGTTACTATGGCACCAATACCAAATTGACTGGGAAGGGAAGTGTCTGGAAAGAAAGCAGACAAAGCAAGTAGAACCTTAAACTTTGTTTTATGTGTTCCTTCTGCGATTTTTCTCTTAGTGTCACTTTTTGTTGTTTTGCTTAATTTTCGTAATGGGAAAATGCTGTAAAGTCATTTTCATTTGACATAAAAATATTCAGGTTGTAAAAATAACAAAAACCTCATTTATTTACATTATTTGCCCCATCCGAAATGTTCTCTAGTTGCCACAGACTATTTCACAGCTTTTAAAACAGACCAGTAATTATTGGCATTAATATGAAATTTTCCTAAGTAAAACCAACATAGTTTTCAATGTGGTTTATAAATTAATCTTCAGAAAGACATAAAGATTTCTAATGTTGGCAGTTTCACAAAAATAATGTACAACCTCACATTCCCTCGACAGGTGGCTCTGGGCTTCAGTGATGTCTTCAGGGTAATTTAAAGAAAACCTCACTCCTAAAGAACCCAGTCATTGTCTTACAAACTACTGACTTTCGGAGTGAGCCTACTTTGTGCTCAGGGTCCCTTGTTTTAATTTTACATAAGAATGCAACCATTACGCACTTAAAAGGATCAAATTCTCCCAAGTAGCTGAAAAGGCTTGAAGTGCTAGTCTCCTCTAACAGAGCATAAACTTGCAGCAGGTGGAACAAAATGGATGCACCTTGAGGTCATAATTTTAAGGGAAATAAATCAGACACACAAATTTAAATATGGTGTGATTTCTCTCATATGAGAAACCTCAAATGTAATTAAAGAACAAAATAAAAGATAGGTAAGAGGAATCAAGGAGAGATATCTTTTGCAAAAGGGAGTAAGACCAAGAGATGGAGAGAGGTGGGAGGGAGGACAGATGATAAGGTTGAAGAAAAAATGAAGATGTATTCTATACATGTACCAACCCCTCATGATGAATGTAATCCTTATGCAAGCACGTATTGATAAGAATTTTTTTTTAAAGGAAAGGAGGTTTAATAGGTGGAATTTTTGTTACATCATGGCTCTGGAAATTTCTCTGGATTCTGCCATTCATATGCTATTTGTCACCATAGCATTCACATTGTTTGGTGGTAATAAGGATGAGGTCTGTGGATAAATGTGAATTGCTTTGACACACTCTGATGTTCATGTCATTTTACCCTCACAAGTAGAAGGAGGAGAAACAAACATTGAAAAAAAAAAGGAGACAAACACTCTCTGAGAGAAAGAGGTTTTTTTCACTCCCTGTCTTCCATTACAACTTCCCTGCACAATTCCCTTAAAGCTCCAGCATAATCCTAGAACCAAGGGCCATTTTGCAGAGGCTGGTCCACAGAAACCCACCTGTCCCCCCAGGGAGTCACACTCTACATATAAGCCATCCAGGCAGCTGGTTTTTTGTTGTTGTTGTTGTTGTTGTTGCTGTTGTTGTTGTTTTTAAGAATATTTGAACCATAGCCCTGAAGTCAGGCTGGAAAAGCTTCCTGCCAGGGGCCCTTGTGGAGGAGGCTCTCTGGAAGGAAGGCAGAGAGCCTGCAACACCATATGACCTTTCTCATTGCTTTTCAGCATTTATATTTTTTTCTACCACAGGAAAAGATTGATAGCTTAATGCATTGATTACATAAAATTGTAACACTTTGGTAATGTTTAAAAAAGGAAAGCATAAACATTGTATGTGACTTAAAAACCCTTTAAAAACTGGTAAATTGATAACACAGTGGAAAAATGTGCCAAAAATATAAACAGTTTCCTCAGAAAACACAAGTGACCAATGAACAGATGAAAAAGATGTTTGAAGAAATGCAAATTAAAACAACTATGCCTTGTCATTTTTCAGCTATGAATTTATCAGAACTCAAGAATTTAATAATATTGTTGACTGACTTGTAGAGAAATAGATACTCCCACACTATGGAAGCAGACACTCTCACTCTTATTAAAATTTATGGGTGAAATCATAGTTAATACATTGCTCTTACCCACCTAAAATTATCCCACACTGAGATTGAATACCAAAACATTTCAATTGCTGTAGGGCATTTCACAATTCAGTAATGTTATTATTAATTTAAATACATACACCCATCAAGGCACATTCAATTCTTTTTCATGTGAGGCCAATAAAAACAAGGCTATAGTGAATGACTTCGTGCATACAGCTTTGTCTACAGTGGAATCATTTTTGTAGGACATCCTATTGTAAATAGATTGGTTAAAGAATGAAATTTTACGTGTGTGATACTGCCAAAACAAAGATTTTATATAATTGATAAGATTTATATAGTTGATGAGTGTATATAGTTATTAAGATTTTATATAATTAATGGATATATCAATGAACTCCCTTCCAAAAAGATTGGCCAATTTATACTCTCATCAAGCATATGACAGGGCTTACTCCTCATATACACATCTACTCTGTGTACTGAGAATTAGTGCCAGTATAAAATTCAAAAAAATACATTAGATTGTCTTTATTAACATTTTCCTACATATTGTGTTGAACATTATATCAATTTACTGTGTGAGAATTATTTTTTAACATTCTTTGAGTATTTTTCTATTGAGGTGTACCTTTTTACTGATTTGTAATTCCTGATACACTTTTGTATATTAGTTGTTTCTGTTATACAGCTTGCATATGTAGTCTACCAAATACATATTTTAAATACATAGCTAAATCTGAGCAACATTCATCTAGCAGTCCATTGATGCATTAATATCTAACTATTTTTATTTTATTTTATTGGAGGGGTGCTGAAGATCAAACCCAGGGCCTTATGCATGCAAAGCAGGAAATCTATCACTAAGCCACATCCCCAGCCTCCTCTCAACTAATTTTATTTTTATTTATTTATTTTTTCAACTAATTTTAAAAGCTGACTGATGGGTGTGTGGTGCATGTCCATAATCCTGCCACTTGGGAGCATGAGGCAGGAGGATTGTTTTGAGTTCAAGGCCAGCCTGGGCTGCAACGTGAATTCAAGGTCAGCTCGAACTGCCTAGTGAAACCTTTTCTAAAAAAATAAGCTTACTTATCACATGTTACATTGTCAGTTATACTCAGATCTTTCCTTAAATTGACATTTTTGTTTGAATGACATATGTATAAGTTTTGCATTAGTATCACACTTTCTGTACCCATAATCATTTTGTTTTTATTTTTATTGATATATGTTCCAGTATATACTAATTATATTCACCATATTACATATCTTAATTCGTTTTTAGCCCCTCCCTCTAATTTTCCTTCCACTCTCCGCATCCCTTAAGCCTCTCCACTCATATGTGAAATGTGTTTGTGGTACTTAAGGTTCATGTTTCTTGGCACATGTACTCAACACATCATGACGCCATTTTTTATCCCATTTCCCTCCCATTTTTTGGTTCCCTTCCCACATGCTAAATATCTGTCTTACTATTTCCTATTTTCTATTATTTTACACTGTATATTTTGGGGTTCCTATATAAAAGAACCCATATGATATTTAAATTTGTGTACCTAGGTTGTTTTACTTAACCTCATAGAGTCAAAATGCACCCATTTTCCTACAAATGACTTAAGTTTATCCTTCTTTACAGCACAATAGCTCTCTGTTGTGTATAAATTTCTCTTGTTATTTATCAATTCATCTATTGATGAACATATAGGCCTCTTCCAACATTCATTATGAATTGTGCTCCTAAACATGGGTGTATACATACATCTGGGCATGCCGATCTGTATTATGATGTCTTCAACTCTTTGGGGAAGATACCTAGAAGGGAAATATCTGGATTGAATGGAATCTCTATTATTGGTTTTTTTAGTAAGCACAATACTGGTTTCCAAACTGGTAGTACTAGTTTACACTACCACCAACAGAAAAGTGCTCCTTTCTCTCCTATAAACTTTTCAGAATTAGTTATTTGAATTTTGAAGATAATCATTCTTTCTTGAGTGAGATGGAATATTAGCACTGTTATAATTTTCCTTTCTCAAATAGCCAGTATGTCAAATGTTTGTTACATATTTACTAGCCATATATTGTATTTATTTTCTTGTACTTATTGGCCATTTATTGAAGAGCAGTGTTGTAACTTTCAAATCCAGAGCAACTGAGGCAAGACCTGGCCTCTGGTCAAGAGAGTGAAGCCTGTTCTGTAGCTCAAAACCCTCAGACGATTTCTTTCCAGCCCACGCTCACTACAACTTTATCCAGTACCTGCCTCTCACATAGCCACTGTGGAAACATAATACTGGAAACTCTGAAGTAAATCTGCCCTGAAGGTACTCTGAGTCTTGTGTTCAAACAATTAACTTTCCCTGGAATCCTGTCTGAGTACACTCTCTCCAGGGATATGACAGGCCCTTGGATTTCACTGACTCACTAGCTGTTGCCTGTCAAAGGACTCCCATGGGAGCAGAGTCCTGCACTATCCTGGCATATCTCAGCAAACGGTGGTCTGCTCTGCTGCTGCATTTCTCTCTAAGACCCCTAGAATCCTCAACATTCAGTTTCTGTTTCCTATAAGCAGTGAGCCAGGAGCCAAAGTGCAGCCTGTGTCTTCCTTTTCTGCATTGTGTTCTGTCTCTTCAATGGCTCTCTAGCTTTTAATTTTCCTGTCACATCCCTCCTGGTTCTGAGGATCTGCAGCTCTCTTTTTAATTCCCCAAGCTGTTATTTTCCAGTGTACGAATTCAAAATCTAGTAGAGGCTTACTTGTCACTCCTCACTCCAGATAGTCACTTCCATTTTGTACTTCTAAATAAGTGTCTACTCATTCTATTTGCCTATTTTTATTGGATCATTTAATTTAGGAGGGTCTAATTTTTTTTAATTCTTTATATATATAAAGTCCTTTATATATTTAGTCCTTTGAGGAATAGTTGAAAAATATTTTTTCCATTCTGTAAGATGTCTCTTCACTCTCTAAGTTTGCTTTGCTGAACAACTATGATACTTTCAATTGGTGTAGCTTCACCACAATGTTTTGGTTTCTGAAAGGATGAATCTTTTGTTGCTCTATTTTTAAGAACTTTTTCTTTTGCAATACTGGAGATTGAACTCAGGATCCTGTGCTTTCCAGGCAAGTGCTTATTCTACTGAGCTATCTCCCTGGCCCCTTAAAAACTATTTTTGATATGCTTAAGCATTTCAAGTGAAGTTCCAGGTTTAATTTTCTTTGCATTTTTTAATTTAAAAAACAATTTTATTTTTAATTTTATAATTATTTTATTGACAAATAACTACTTACTTATAAGGTATAGTATAATATGTTAATTTAGATATACATTGTATAATGATCAAATTAGGATTAGTAGTATACTCATAACTTCAAATGTTTACCTTTCCTTTTAATGAGAATATTAAAAACCCTCTTTAGCTATTTGCAGTATATGATGCAGTGTTAACTAAACTTACTTTACTATACTGTACCATCTTTCATATCTCCCCATTTTGATCAGCCTCACATATGCTCTCATATTTTACGATAAATTTTATGAAGTCAACTTTTTTAGGTTCCACATGTGAGTGACATCATATATTCTTTGTTCTGTGTCTGGTTTATTTCACTTAAACTTATCAAGGTTCATTCATATTTTCACAAATGACAAATTTTCACCTTTCCATCACTGAATAATTGTCAGCTGTCTATATACCCCCTGTTTCCTTCATTTATTTACTGATTGAAAGGTCTTTAGATTGACTCTCTGTCTGGGCTATTATGTTGTTAATATATAGGAACGCTGTTGATTTTTGAGTATTGATTTTGTGTCCAGGTACACTAATGAATTTGGTTATTAAGTCTACTGGCCTTTCAGTGAAGTTTAGGGGGTCTTCTATCATGTCTTCTCTGAATAATGATAATTTCACTTCTTTCTTTGCAATTCTTATTCCTTTTATTTCTCTCCATTGTCTAATGGCTCTGGCTAATACTTCCAGAACTATATTGAAAAGGAGTGGAGACAGTGGGCATCCTTGCCTTGTTCTTGATTTTAAAGTGAAGGCTTTCAGTCTTTGTTCAGTATGATATTGGCTGTTGTTTGTGATAGATAGATATTATCAGATTGAGGTAGAGGTCATCTATTCCTATTTTCTATAGGTTTTTCATCACAAACAAGTCTTGGACTTTGTCAAAAGCTTTTTTTACATCTATTGAGAAGATGGTGTGATTTTTGGCTCTATTCATATAGTGTATTACATTTATAGATGTACATATACTGGACCATCCTTGCATTCCTGGGATGAGTCCCATTTGCCCATTGTGTGTAATCTTGATGATTTCCTAAATTCTGTTGGTTAGTGTTTTATTGAGGACTTTTGCATCCATGTTCATTAGGGAGATTGGCCTGTAGTTCTGTTTTTTGACTAGATCTTTCTGTGGTTTTATTATCAGGGTAATACTTACCTGCAGGAATGAGTTTGGAATAATTACTTTCCTCTCAATCTCATTGAAGAGCTTGAAAAGAAGCGGCATTAAATCTTCTCTGAGTTTATTGTATAATTCATCCGTGAGTTCATCAGGACCTAGGCTTTTTCTTTTGAGTTTAAGATTATTTGTTTATTCCTATCTGAAGCCTATTCAAACAATGTTTATCTTGGGGCAAAAAAGGGATAATGAAGATGAAAAGGTCAAATTTTATTCTGAAAAACTCTGAAATTATGCATTGGAGTGACAATATTTTCAAGATTCCCATGATTTAGATCAAGTTGATTCCAATTTTGTTTCTGTTAAATATCATCTTCTAGATATACATTTGCAAAGTAAACTGAGAACAAAAATCAATAGATGGAAAGTGTTCTATTAGAATAAGACTGTAGTTTCTATTTTTTTTTGTTTGTTTCTGCTTTTAAATTAAGCTTAGGAGAGAGCTGGGGAGATAGCTCTGAGGCACAAGTGCCTGCTGGGCAAGTGCAAGGTCGTGAGTTTGAACCACGGTCCCACAAAAAAAATAAATAAATAAAAATGTAAAAAAATAAATTAAGCTTAGGAAAACTTCTTAAACTGTATGCTCCAATTTTCTCTTTGTCAAAAGATTATTACTTTTAAAAAACCATGTCATAGGCATGTAATAAAGAAAATACTGGTGGGAAAATGTTTTATAAAATTAAAAAGACTTAGAGAATTTATCATTATCATGGATTCCTCATAAAGCACTCTATTCTCATTTAGTTTATTACCACGTTTACAAGATACTGAAATTTGCCCACTGTGTTACGACTCTTTCATCAGAAGTAAAAGTCTTCTCCTACCCCACCCAAGCCATATTCATCAGTGTGCACTGTCACAGGATTCTACTAAAGGGGCCATAACGTATGCAAATCCACAACCTGCTAGGAAGACAAGAATTCTATGAAAAACTTAGCCACCAAGACTATCTGGGATAGGGCTGGTGAGATGGCTCAGTGGTCAAGAGCATCTCCTTAAGCAAGCTTAGGCAACCACAAGGACCACAGTTCAATCCTCAGCACCACATGCTGCACCAGCTGTTCCCCCAGAGCAGGCTGAGCCGGCCATAACATTAAAAAAAAAAAAAAAAAAGACTATCTGGGATTTTCATTACTTTTTTTTTATTCTTCATTTTCTGGTTAATTTTCTTTTTTTATTACTTTTAGTAAGAGTAATAATATGAGAGTTTCAAAACATGTTAATAGTACATTTGCAATAATTGGCACATTGCATATTGTTGTCCTCATAATAGTTATACAGTGCACAGAGTGTAGATGTGATAAATTTTCTAGTTGATATTGGTAAAGGTAAATAAATAAATAAGAAAAAAATGTCTTCTCTTTGAACTAAGAGGGAGTATTTGGTTTTTTCTTTTTGTTGTTTGTTTTGTTTTGTTTCGTCTTTTTGAGACAAGGTCTCACTGTGCAATTTCAGGCTGGCCTTGAGCTCACTTTTGTGGCCTAGGCTGGTCTCGAACTCTTACTGATCGTCCTGTCTCAGCCTCCCAAGTACTGGGATTACAGGTGTGCGCCACCACACCCGGCTAAGATAGAGTATTTGTATACATAGTCCAATGTTCCAGAATGGCAGTGGGTTACCGGTGAAACCAGCAATGTTGAAGGCTATTGATTTAAGCCTCTTACAGCTCACCATACTAATCTAATTCTTCATTTTATGCCTCGTAATTAAGCTTTTCTGCTGGGTGATCCAGGGAAAGTTAAAGCAAGACCTGTATAACAAAATTTCATCATTTGTATTTTCCAAGGTCAAATCTCCTCAGGATTAATTTTGAAACCATATACAGTGCTTTGTAGAACTGTTGTCAGTGTCAGCCATCGGGATGAGTCACAGCCATTGCTTGACCAGTTTGGTTTCTGTGAAAGCCTGAGAGAATGTTTTCTCCCTAGGTGAATCTCCCTAGACACACTATACTTGATTTATCCCTTTCCTAGGCTTTTCTTTGTTAGGAAGTTTTTAATTACATTTTCAATTTCACTGACTGCTACTCGGTTATTCAGAATTTTTGTATCTTCTTAATTAAGTTCTGGTAATTCATATATAACTAGAATCTGTCCATTTCTTTATGTTTTCCAGCCTGTGTGAGTAAAGATTCTCAGAATAGGTTTTGATGATCTGAGTTTCTGTAATGTCTGTAGTGATTTTGCCCTTTTCATTCCTTAATGCATGAATGGTGGGGGGTTTCCCTTCGTTTGTCGATAAGGTTTCCTATGGGTTATCTTGACTATTATGAATAGTGATTCAATTAACATGACAGTGTACATGTTTCTTTGAGATGTTTACCTTATTCCCTTTGGATATATACCCAATAGTTAGATATCTGAATCATGGTCATCCTAATTTTAATTTTTTGAGGAACCTCCCTAATGTTCCCTGTAATCACTATGATAATTTACATTCCCACCCACAGTGTATAAAGGTTTCTTTTTCTCAGCATCCTCTTCAGATTCTTTTTTTTTTTTTTTTGATAATCACCATTTTAACATGTGAAATAACATTCACTCATGGTTTCAATTTACATTTCCCTGATTGTTACGGATGTTTGACATTTTTCCATATACCTATTGTCCATTTATATATCTTCTCTAAAGAAATGTCAAGTCTCTTGCCCTTTGGAATCACAAATGACCCCCAATAGTCAATGCAATCTTGAGAAAAATAAAGGTAAAGACATTGTACTGAATTCAAAATATACTATATAACTATGGTAGCCAAAACAGTATCATATTCACATAAAAGCAGCCACACAGGTCAGTGGAATAGTGGATGGAGAACCCAGAAATGGTGCTGTGAAATTTTCATGGTCACACGAAGAATAGAACTAAAACCTTATCTTTCACCATATATGGCAATCAATCCAAAATGGATGTAAGGCTTAATATGAAACTCAAAACTATGAAGCTACCAGAAGAAAATGTAGGGGAGAAACTCTACATAACATCACTCTGGGCAAGGAATTTTTAGACAAGAACTTGAAATCACAAGAAAGAAAAGCAAAAATACGTGGAATTTCATCAAACTAATTTCCTTCGCAGCAAAGTAAAAAATTTATAGAAGGAAGAGCCTACTTACACACTTGGAGAAAATATTTGAAAATTATGCACCTGAGGGGATTGGGAAATAGCTCAGCAGCTCAAGTACCTCCCTGGCAAGTGCAAGATCCTGAGTTCAATCCCCAGCAATGGGGAAAAACTGTACATCTGACAAGAGATAATATCCAAAATCTATAAAGAAATAAAACACTACCAAAAATTAATTTTTAAAATCCTCTTTGAACTTATAAACTAATTTGTACAATAACATATAGTCTAGTAAGACAGTCTGAGGAAGTTACAGGTCACTGCCACACAAACACCCTTGGAGAAACGCTGAAGTGATTCTAACTAAGCAAAAGGTTTGTTTTAAAAGCCTAATTGTTAACATGATTATCAAGCTAGCGTTTTCCAAAATGTGTTCCATAGAATATTTGTGCTTGGGAATGGACCTTGCTTATATCGTAGGAAAAGAACTCTGTAGACAAGCTATATTATGACCCATTGGACTAACCAATATAGTTTCAAAAGTGTAAGCATATTTTCAGTAATGGTAGTTTTTTTTTACATTATATTTTCCCTTCATACTATAGGAAAGCACAATTTTATTGTTTTCAATTATGCATGTTCATTATAAGGAAGCAAATGTAATTCAAGTTCAAAGAAGATAAATAAAATATCGCTCACATTCTAGTATCATGAAATACATTTTGAAACAACATTCCTGGAATACAGTGTGTTCTTTTATGTGAACACTTAGTTTTTAAAATGTAGATATAGAGTCAATCCACACTATCTACAAATTCTACAGCTGTGGATTCAAGAAACCTTGGATAGAAAATACTTGAAAAAAATTGCTTCTAGAGCTACGTCCCGCAACTTCCATCTGCTTCAATCGTTTGCTTCGCTAGCTCCTCAGGCCCCCAGCCGCCAGCATGGTGAAGCAGATCGAAAGCAAAGATGCCTTTAAGGAAGCCTTGGATGCTGCAGGAGATAAACTTGTAGTAACTGATTTCTCAGCTACGTGGTGTGGGCCTTGCAAAATGATAAAGCCTTTCTTTCATTCCCTGTGTGAAAAATATTCAAACATGGTGTTCCTTGAAGTAGATGTGGATGACTGTCCAGATGTTGCTGCAGATTGTGAAGTGAAGTGCACACTAACCTGCCAGTTTTTTTAAAATGGGAAGAAGGTGGGTAAGTTTTCTGGCGCTAATAAGGAGAAGCTTGAAGTCACCATCAATGAGTTGGTCTAACCATGTTTTCTGAAGAACATAACTGTCAGCTGTTTAAGACTTTTAATTTTTTTTTAATTTACAGGAAAATAAGTATGGAAACTATACCCAACTACCATCTGATTATAAATGACAATAAAATATTAATTCTACCTTTAAAAAATTGCTTCTGTAGGGGGCATATTTTCTTGTCATTAAACTCTCCATAATATAATGGAACAACTATTTACATAATATTTGTAGTACATTAGGTATTATAAGTAATCTGGAGCACATGTGAATTACACAGCATGATGTGCACAGGTTACACACACATATCATACCATCTAATGCTAGGGACTTGAACACCTACAGATTTGAATATGTGGGGATCGAGTGTCAGAACTAATCCTCTGTGGGTACCAAGAAAGACTATGTGTGTGTATATGTGTGTGTGTGTGTGTGTGTGTGCCCATGCATGTGTGAACACTATGTGTTATTATTATGCTTTAATATTTTTCCATCTTTTAAATCTCCAGTTGATGGGGTTATCTTCAACTGTCCCTCTCTTCATAATTCAATTTTAGCCACAGTTTTATATTTTATACTGTTCACAATTTATTACTTTTATAACGTTGTTTCTTTAGTTTGTAATCTTCCTTTTATCTAAAGTTTTTAATATGTCATTTTTCATTTTTTGTTTTATGAAGTTCATACTTTTATTAAGTCATTGTTATAACTTGAAGTAGTGGGAAATTTCCTTCTCTTCCTTCAGATATTTTTCTTCTTATTTAGAATTTTTCTCTTTTAATTGTTGCATATAATATAGATATTCCTCTTTTAACAACCCCTTTCATGACTATTTGGCCTTGGAACCAAAGCATACTGTGCATACTTATGGCCTGACTTTGTTTTCTACAGTTCTGTAAATCTTATTGATAAAGTTTCAGTGTCATTTTTAGAACAGCATACCTTTTTCTATAGTACTGTAATTTTTCTGGTTATAATACAAAACACGTAGTTTTGTACTCTGTTATACATTATAATAATACATGTAAGAGTTATACAAATAAAAGTAAAGTCATCAATTTGGAGTTTCCAGTGACAATTTCTTTGTTCTGAATTTTGTAATGTACATACTATATGCAGTTCCTCATTTAGAGACTAGTTCATTTAATAACCTAGCTTTAAGGAGCATAGCTCAGTCACTAAATGAGGAATGTCTATATACAGTATCTGAGAGGTAAGTGAATGGTTGAAAGCCTGGCCACATTGCATCACACACAGCCTGAATATTGGGCTACCTTAAAATTTCCCCTGCCAAGTTAAATATGCCACCATCTTTAATCTCATTTTCCCACAGACTCAGAAAAGTAAAATGAAGATGAGTTTTCCACTAGCGTGTAACACACATGTTTTATAGTCCAAATGCCAATGAAATTCTTGTTCCCAACTGAAATGTCCTAAACCTGACATTTTCCATCTATATTCCTCTCAGCTTTCTGTTCTTCTGAACATCAACCAGAATCATCTGCTTACTGTATTCTAACTCTATTGTAGACCACATCTCCAAAGCTTTTGAAAACCCTCCAGCAAACCAATCTGAAAGGTCTCTAAACTATGTGCTCGGGCCCTGTCACAGCAACAAGCCTTCTTCTCTGGTACCAATTTTGATACTAGTCCTTGGGACAAAGTACCCAACACCCACAACATAAAGGAGAGATTTATTTTTACTCACATTTTTTCAGTCCATGGTCAGCTAGATCCAGGCAGAAACATTAAGTGAAAAGGCATGGCAGAAGAAAGATGCTTGCCTCAGGACAACCAGGAGAAAAGGAAGAAGGGAGGATACAGGGGAAAAAGGCCTTTTCATGTTTCATCCTTACCTCTTACAGCACGTTCGACTACTGAATTTATCAATGAATAAATTCAGCAGTGAGCATAGCACCCCCATAATCTAATCCAAACACATGAGATTTTTCGGAGACATTTAAGATTTAATCTGTAGTGAATTCATTCTCTGGAAGCACAAAAAATGATTTAATCTGTAAATAAAAAGTTCAATTAGTATCTGTCAATTATAGTGTAGTTCTTATTTGTTTATCTTGCTTGTGTTTCCTTCTATTTTGCTTCAGGTTTATTGTTCTGCTATACTTCGAGTTTTTTTTTTTTTTTTAAAGTCACGTATTATTGTGGATTATTGGAAGAGATGTATTAAGCCTTTCAACTAAAATTGTGAATGTAATCATTTTAGTCATGCTTACAATTAGTCTTCCATACACATGAAATCTGCATCCATTGAATAATCAAACTATAGATAGAAAATATTTAGGAGCAAAGTTTCATCTGTACTAAACATATATAGTCTCTTATTTTTGTTCTTACACTTTGAACAATATAGTATAACTGTTTGCATACCGTCATAATGCATTAGGCATTGTAAGCAATATAGAGATGATTCAAAGTAAATAGCATGTTGTACATCTTTGGCAATTACTATACTACTTTATATAAGAAATTGGAGCATCTGTGAATATCAAAAGATGACTGTGTATGCTTTTTTTCAGATACATTTCACTGTGTAGTTCAAGCTAACTTTGAAATCACTGTGAATCCTAGGATGACCTCAAATTAAGCATGATCCTCCCGCTTTGGCCTCCTCAGTACTGAGATTATAGGCATGCAACACCATGCCTAGATATGTGTATGCCTTTTCATTTCCTCTTTTCAAGCTATATTTTTTTAGTGAGACCAGGGTTTAAACTCACAGCCTTGCACTTGCCAGGCAGGCAATTGTGCCATGGAACTATCTCCCCAGCCCCTGAAACTATATTGTTAATTACACTAAAAAGTATGTGCTGCAGAGCTAGATTGGTGAGACGAGCTTTAGGAGGCTTAGATTCAATAGCTTCCAACATCACAAGCTTCACTTGTGGCCCACTGCAATTGCAGAACATTTGACTGTATATGTACCTGCTTCCTCTTAGTCCAAAGAGAAGTATATTCTTTTCCTTTTTTTTTCTAAGCAACATCAATAGGGAGGTGGGTCATGCCCACACA
>PVJA010041379.1:0-17921 GCA_004027025.1 Myocastor coypus
CACTTCCACCTCCACCCCTACCTCACCCGGATTCTATCCTGTTCTCTTCCCCCATGAACACACGCAAGACCGCCCACACCAAAACCCCAGGCCTGGTTGGCTCGTCAGCCAGAGCAGCAAGTGCTGTCATTTAGAGATGACTTGGGCGCCCTGAGCCCCGGAAGCCCCCTCTCCACGGGGCGGCCCGTGGGACCCCTTGCCCGCTCGCTTGCTAGGAGCGACATGCTACCTTTAGACTGGCAGTCTGCGCAGAACTTGTTATCCTCCTCCAGCAGCAGGTTGGCCAGGACCGCCTGATACCGGTCCACGTCCTTCACTGACTTGCCAGTCATAGTCAGGGCGCCAGCGGGGGCAGAGGGCGACTTACCGCCCTAGCCCCCAGAGACTCCTGTCCCAGCCTGAGGGTGAGGACTATCGGGCCCCCAGCCCAGTGTAGCTCCCTAGCGGGAAAGAACCCGCTCCTTCAGCCTAATCCCGAGCCCCTGCTCGGTCAGCGACGTCTGACGCCCGCTCCGCAGTCCCTCACGAATGTGCCCTCTCGCCGGGCCAAGGAAAGGCCCGAGTTCGGCCGTGGCCCCTGGGCCAGAGACCCTTGGCCTAGGAAAAGGGAGCCCTCGGCCTGCTGGGTGCCGGACACCGAGACAAGCCCTGCCTGCCTTTTCTGCTGACCGCAAGTTCCGCACCCAGACTTCCCAGGTAGCTGCTGCCCTCCCGGCCACAGCCTCTGCCGCCTACTTCCGGCAGCTCTTCCTCCTCCTCCACCCAATCCAGCCTGCGCATGCGTTCCATTCCGACTGCACCGTCCTGGGCTCGTCCCACGGCTCTTTTTCCCGACAACCAATCCCTGGAGGGCTGGGGGCGGGGCTTTTGGAAGGCGGGAGGACACGCCCCTGCAGGTCTTTGGAAAAGAATGAATGGAAGCTGGCTGGAAAGGAGGGGAGGGGGAAAGAAAGAAAACTGACAGTGTCTGAGTTCTTATGGTGCCAGGCTCTGTGCTAAGTGGTTTACAAAAATTGTCCCAATGATATCCTTACATCTCTGAGTTAAGTAGCTGTCATGCTAAGTAACTCGAGGATTGAGGATACTACAGATTTCCAGGTCATTCTTTCCTTCAGCTACAAATAAAGTCCAAGCCCTTAACCCCGAGTTAAGGGGACAACACACATTCACTGATTTTCTTCTTCTACTACTTCTTCTTCTTCTTCTTCTTCTTCTTCTTCTTCTTCTTCTTCTTCTTCTTCTTCTTTTTTTTTTTCTGGTGGTTTTGAGACTTACAGTCTAAATTATAGAATATTCCGCCATATCTGGATTCCTCTTTCATTCTTTAGAACCTCAAAACACAAAATAGTTTTGTGAAGCCAACTTTTACTGACGATGCTGAATGATTATTATTGGGCAAGATAGCTCAGCAGACTAAGTGCCTTCTTTGGCAAGTGCAGGAGGCAGGGTTTGATCCACAGTCCTGCATGGCGTGCCAGCCCAGCCCAGACACATAGAGCAAATGATTGAGTCTCTGGGGCATAATGATGCACACCTGTAATCCTAGAGCTGGGGAGGCTGAAAACAAGAGGATCACTATGAGTCTGAGCTGTGTAGTAAGACCCTTCACCAAATACATAAATGAAAAAAAGATTATTAGTCATCACCCAAAGTTATCCTTACTATAGATAATGTGTTAGGGCCGGTCATTCTCTTTAGGAATTCACATGATATCTTGTTCATTCTTTCATTCATTCACTCATTAAGTCATTACTTAGAAAGGGCCAAGAATCAAGTACAGTATTGCGAGAGAGAGGGGAAACAACCTGATTTGTGATTTTAAAGGACTATTCTAAAGACTAGGGGAATGGTCCAGTGGTTAAAACACTTTCCCTGCATGTGTGAGTCCTTGGGTTTGACCAATAGCACCACAAAAAGAAAACAATCCTTACTGTGGGACTAATGGACTGGGAAGGCTGCTAAGATCAAAGACAGAAAGTTAACGCTAGTGACAAGTTTCTTTCATTGTAACTTTTTTCTAAGACCAAGACTCCCTGCAAAACTTCCTCCTCATTAGGAGAAAATGAAAATTGTGTTTATTAATTAGAATGATTTAATTCTATTGTTTCCACTTAAGCCATGCCTAGCAGAGCTTACTTTCATAAACACACGTTTAAATTATTTCCCTAAGAAAAATTCTAAAAATACATGTTATCTTAGCCAGCTCTCAGTTGATGAAATAGAGGATCAAGTTAGTTGTGTTTAGTCTAGGACCTCATCTTCATCCCTTCACTCTGCAAATAGCTTCCTTGTTTCTCATCTAACCAGCTACACTGGCCCTTCACTTTGTTCCTCAAAGAGAGCTTTGAGATAGCAAATCTCTTTAGCTCAAAATACCTGTGTTTCACTAAATATTTCTGGTTTTTGCCTTCTGGGTGTGTGGGAGTGTTTTATTTCCTAGCCTTCTTATGATTTGTTATAACCAATAAGTTTGAGCAGAAAAGATATATTACTTTGTGCCTACAGTGTATTTGTTATTATAAGACTCTGACTCCTCTTCCTTCTGGCATGGCAACCATCAACATTTTGGATATTGCTTATATCATTAGCCTAGATGACTGAATAAGTGCAAGACAAGAACCCTCTGGGAGCCCATAAAGAATAAGCAGCATGATCAAGAAATAAACCTTCTTAGTATCAAGTCATGGAGTTTATACACTTCCATTGTCTATGCAACCTAATCTAAAGTAACTGTCACATCAAGTAGCAGCTCTTTTTATGCTTTTATTTTTATTTTTAGTGCTGGTCTTTGCACATGCTAGTGCAGTGCTCAACTCCTGAAATATACCATTAGCCTTATTATAATTTTTAGTGGCAGGGGAAGCAAAGACTGATTGTAGCAGCCCACACTTGTAGTTTCAGCACCCAGAAGGTTCAGATAGGAGAATGAGTTCAATCAAGGCCAGTCTGGACTATATTGCAAGAACTTGTCTTAAAAAACAAAACCAAACAAATCTCCAAGGAAATAAATACATTTCTCAATTCCTGACGATATAGATTAGAAACTTCTCTTCCAATACACAGTATTTCTGAACTCTTGCATTTTCCCTCGACAATTTTTACAAAAATGTTCACTCTATTCCATAATGTGCTGTGTCATAATAAAATTATAGAGCATTAGTTTTCTATCTATCCTAGCAGCTACTAGGCACAGTGTGGTTGCATTTAGGGAAAAAAATTGTAGGATAATATCATATCATGCTTGACTATCAGATGATTTCTCTTCTTTATTTATAAATCAGAGTATTTTTCCATTGCAGCTCACCTAAATAATAGGCCAAAACAAAAATCTATTTTTGAAGCTGTTAAATTAGTAACTATGATAGTAAGTATTTAGATTATTACCCAAAAGGTGGCAGGGTGAATAATTTTGAACTATTGCCAGAGAAGATTTTTATTGGTATATAGTCTACCTAACTGTCAAATTGCTTAGGACATACAATGAACTAAAACTGTTTTGGACCCTCTGACCAATCCCTTTACCACTTCAGGGTGATGGCACTAAAATGGATTTTTCATTAGGTAACCTGGATAATTATGCTCTCCATTATGCTGTCAGTTCTGTACTATTTGTCACATGAAATGAACTAAGGGTCTCAATGAATAATAGTCCATTCAATAAGCTGTCTTCCAACAACTCTCAAAGATTTTTTTAGTGTAGTGTCACAAGTATTAGCAAGTCCCCACTATCTTACAGGGGATTGAATTTGCAGCTTTGAAAACAAGTCTGCTCTGGAAGCCAGTTATAGGGTCCTTTGCCCCCTACCTCTCTCTCCTGTGCTTGTATATCTCCATCTACAGCCTGGCTGTCTTGGAAACACCTCCATTTATCACTGCTAAGGATGCTCACCTTGATGAAGCCAGTAACTTTTCTTTCTTTCTTTTTTTCTTGTTTCAGAACTTGTTTGTTTGTTTATTCCCTCATTTTTATGGCTGGCTCAGCCCACCCCGAGGGCAGGGCTGGCGCAGCATGTGGTGCCGAGGATCGAACTGTGGTCCCTGAAGCCACCCAAACCTTCCCAAGCAGGCGCTCTAGACCACTGAGCCATCCCGCCAGGCCCCAGTAACTTTTCAAGGGCTCACAGCACCAGCACTGCCCAGGATTCCAGGGACCAGCAATTAGCAGTCGCCTCTCCTTTAGAAATAATAGCCTTTACTCTGTCACACCTTGTCATCTGGCTTCAAATTAGCGCTACTTGTATACAGTCTCACAAAGTCTTAGGTAGTGTGGCCTTAAGGACTCACGTATCAGGGACCCCTGTTGTGAGCTTCCAATTTCTTGCAAGACATTATAGTACACAGCAAAAACAAAAAAACAAACAAACAAACAACAACAACAAAAAAAAAAAAAACCAAGAGACAAAATGGTGATGCAACAGGTATTTGAGATGGCCACAACAGTGCCGGAAACAAAAGGCCATGAAGCAACCAGAGCCTCATATTTATTGATCACATTAACATTGAGTGAAATGGTGAGGGGATTCTCAGATGGTGAGGCAAGGGTGGGGAAGAGTGGCAGCCTCCTAAGTGCTGGGATTATAGCCATGTGCCACCAGGAGGCTGACAAGAAGCTTATTCTTTACTCCACATGAAACTCTTTTTTAAATTACTACTTGGTTCTCAAGGAACCAGTAACTAATATAATCCTGCCCTGGAGTGTAATAGCATCACCAAACTTTCAAGGCTTCCACTGTGATCAGAGGTATATGGAATTAGGCTCCCACATACCAACACTGGCTTGGACTGTAGATACTAGACCTTAGATAAGTCCTAAACAGAATTATGAAATTATTTTTCTCAAAAATTATATAGAATGGGGGCCACAGAGACAGCTCCATGGCACAAGTGTCTGCCTGGCAAGTACAAGGTCATGAGTTTGAACCCTGGTCCCACCAAAATAAATAAATAAATAAATAAATAAATAAATAAATAAATAAATAAATAGAATGGCCCTCGATCCCCAAGCCCAATGCCAGGACCATCAAGCAAGGGGGCAGGGGTTGTTTCATGCTGTGCTAACTCACCAACCCACCATTTACTCAAGAAAATTTGTGGTCCCCTGTACCAAACTTCTTCCTCTTTCCAGTTCTATCTTGATTGCATAGTGAAACCTCATGACTCTTCACTGATAGAGCCAGGAAGGATGTATAGGCCTCTGGCTCAGCTCATGCCTGAGGTGACCTCACTGCATTGCCCATAGGTACACAATGACAGATGGCATCTGCAGGCAGCTGTATTGAACTTTGTGATGATACAGGGCAGTGGGCATCTACAACAGTAGGCCCTGTATTTTCAGTGTCTAGGAACAGGGCAAGTATCTGGGGATTCTTGAATAAGGATAGAAAATCACCCAACACCAAAACTTGTCATCTCAAAATAGCAGAACATTAGGAAGGAAGGAAGGATCTGAGCTATTCAGAGAGGTGAAACAAGCCAGATAAAAGAGGGATCAGGCACCAGAATAGCACAGAATTAGCGAGGCATGGTGGCACATGCCTGTAACCCAGCACTTAGGAGGCTGAGGCAAGAGGATTGTTGGAAGTTCAAGACCAGCCTGGGCTACAAAGTGAACTTGAGGCCAGCCTGAACTGCATAGAGACCCTGTTTCAGAGAGAGAGAGAGAGAGAGAGAGAGAGAGAGAGAGAGAGAGAGAGACAGAGACAGAGACAGACAGAGACAGAGAGACAGAAAAAAACAAAAAGAAAAGAAAAGCATAGAGTTATCAACAGCAACTCTGAAGCCAGAGACCATGGAAGCAGGCCTCCACACTTTTGAGAGAAATTGTTTACAGCCCAGAATTCTATACTAACTAAACCACCATGCTAGAGGCAGTATGAAATAAGACACTTTCAGGGGCCAGGGAGATAGCTCCGTGGCACAAGTGCCTGCCTGGCAAGTGCAAGGTCATGAGTTTGAACCCTGGTCCCACCAAAAAAAAAAAAAAAAAAAAAAAAAGAAATAAGACACTTTCAAATACACTTGATTTCTAAATTCTACCTCGTGACTCAGCTTCTGTACTGTTGCCCTTCCCATTCTCTGTCTTTCACTCCACCCCAGCCCCTGAGAGACTACTTGGATGGATGATTTAGGCCTGGTCCCTGCACAAAGGTTCCTCATGTGTTTAACCTTCAGGAGTGGAAGAAGTGTCCCTAATCCTGTAATTCCGGGTGCTCATTTTATCAAGAAAAAAAGGTTTCCCAGAGGCTTCTCTTATCAGAAGGATAGAACAGGAAGATCACAAATTCAAGTCCAATCTAGGCTACATAGTGACCACCTATTTTAAGCAAAACAAAACCAAACCTCACCACTAATGTAATGGTCTCGCAGACATGGTTCCCAGAATTTCCTGTTGACAGTTTTCAGATACCAACCCAAAGGCAGAAGCAGAGAAAAGAGAGAAGTTGAGTTGTTTATTTTTTCTGCTTTCTTCTGGCTGGCAGAGCCACTTCCTCTAGCAACAGCTGGAATGTCTGGGGTTGGGGGTAGGGCTTTCCTACAGGTATAGTTCTCATCACAGACCAGAAATTCTCTCTCTCCTGCTGCTCCATTAGATTTTTTGGGGTAACAGCTGTCTGCTGTTGCTGGTCTCTAAACACATCATGGTTTTCTATAACCTCTGAATTCTCCTTCATTGCCTTTTACACAGTTGTATGCTTCCTACTAGAACTCACCCAACATACCTGCCAAACACTTTGTCAAAAATGATAGAATAGGCCTAGTGCAGTGACTCAGACCTGTGATCTCAGCACTCAGCCAGTTGAGGCAGGTGGACTGCTGTGAGTTTAAGGCTGCCTGAACTACACAGAAAGATTCTGTCTCAAAACTAAATACATGGCCAGGGTGATAACTCAGTGGAATAAGTGCTTGCCTGACAAGCGTAAGGTCCTGAGTTCAATCCCTGGTAGCACCAAAAACAATAATGACAACCATTAAATGTGTAAGCCAAAAGGGCAGTAAGTCAATAAAAGAAAAAGCAACCCAAGTAGAAAATTAAACTCTCCCAATAGAGCAAATATTGGATCTAAAGAAAATAGAAGTTTTCAGCTGAAGAGAGAAAATATAACCAATGTATATAAGGTTGAGCAGTCAACAACATTTAATCAAATTATCATAGAATTAGCCTGGCATGGTGACACGTATCTATAATCCCAGCGTTCAGAAGACCAAGGCAGGAGAATCACTGTGAGGCCAGCTTGAGCTAAATATTGAGTTGGAGGCCAGCCTAAAATGCATGGCAAGATCCTGTCTCAAAAAAAAAAAAAAAGATCATAAAATTGACATTAACAAAATATTGTTTCTAAACTATATCAGGTAAATAGGATAGGGTAGGCTGGAAATATATTCAGTGGTAGAGCAATTGTCTGACATATATGAGGCCCTAGGTTCAGTCCCCAGCACTGCAAAATAAATAAGAAAGATGTAGAGGCCAGAGAGATAGTAGAGCATATGTTTAATATTCAGGAAGCCCTGAGTTTAATCCCTTGCATCACAAACTCAAAAAATGTGAGAGAGGAAGTAGGGTAGCAATATAAAGAAATATAAATCCTTGTTTCCCAGAGTGGGAAGTGCATAAATAAAGCTGGAGAGGTGAGGCCAATATAATATCCTTTAGATGAATGCCTAAATTACAGAAGAAGCCAGTTGGTCATGATAACCATAGCACTCAAGAGGGTAAGGCAGAAGGATCATAAGTTTGAGGCCAGCCAAGGCTACACAGTGAGGTCCTATCTCAAAATAATAATGATAATAATGAAAAAGAAGAAGAAGAAGAAGAAGAAGAAGAAGAAGAAGAAGAAGAAGAAGAAGAAGAAGAAGAAGATGATAATAATAATAATAATAAACTAATATCAAAATTCCAGCCTTCCTATCATCAATACCCATGGTCTCTCAGATATGGCTCTGAGTATTTTCTGTAGATACAATATTCAGAGTACAGGCAGGCATCTCTCTAGACTCCTCTTTCCTTCCATCCTTACCAATATCCAGCTCTTGGAAAGCTCACAATTTAACTTAGCTAATGAGAGCTGAAACATAAAGTGGTCTATTTTCTCACCGAACAAGAAATCTAGGGACAGGGTGACTGTTTATTTGGATTCAGCTACCTGCCAAGGGCGGGTGCCCAGGCTCTGTCATTCTGCTCTTCATCTTCCTACTCCACAGGTCTCAGGATGCAGTCCCCAGGAAAACAGCCTCAGCATTGCCTGGAAAATTGTTAGAAATGCAAATTCTCAGGGCCAGGAACTTAGCTCAGTGGTGCAGCACCTGCCTGGAGAATGTGAGGTCCTGAATTCAATTTCTAGTATCCCCCAAAAGGGAAGAAATGTACATTCTTATGTCTACTACAGACCTATGAATCAGAAATCAAGGACATAGCCCAACAGTATGTGTTTTAAGAAGCCCTGTGGGTGATTGTGATGCATCCCAGGTCGAAAATCATTTCTTGGTGCTAATCACCTCATGGTCACAAGATGATTGCTTCAAATATTATATGTTTTTCATGAAAGGAAGAAGAGCAAGTTTCCCTATCCTGGAGGCTCATCTTATCAGGACACATGTTTTCCCACAAGATCCCAGCAGATATTTCCTTTAGATTCCATGGCTTGCTGGACATGATTGTATAATCTTGCACTCTGGGAGGCTGAGGGAAGAGGAGTATCCATAAGTTTGAGTTTAGGCTGGACAATTTTGTGAGACCTTATTTCATGTCTACTAATGCAAGGACTCAGGCTAGCTGGTGATAGGAAAATCAATGAGACAGAAATCTTTCCTTCATTACTATTGCTGCACTCTGTAGTGTGGTCTTGGTCATTTTTCATTATGCTAAAAGAATCTCTTGGGCCAGCCAGGTAGTTCAGTGAATTAAAGTGCCTGCTTAGGCAGATGTAGCGACTGAGGTTAGATCCCTGAGTGCCATGCTGGCTGAGATGGTGATTGAGACTAGGCATGGTGGCTCATGTCTGTAATCCCAGTGCTTAGGAAGCTGAAAACTGGAGGATCAGTACAAGTCCTATCTGTATAGTGAGACCCTGTAGACCCTATACTAAACACATTAAGAAAAAAATCTCTTTTCTTTGAAACTGAGTCAGGGAGGAAACAGGAGGGAAAAGAGGACTAATTGACCCACTAGCTTGAAGATAAATTGATTTGTATTTTGACACAGATATTTCAGTGTACACATTTGATATGGTGGCTGCTTTGATATCAGTGATAGAACAGCCGATCAAAACCCCTGCTTTGGGGTTTGGAGACTGAGGGTGTCACTTATTGGTCTAAAGCTTGTCTAGCATACATGACGCCTCCAGTTTGATAATCAGAACTGGAAGGGAAAGTTCTGTTTTGGCACACACACACACACACACACACACACACACACACATACACACTACACATGAAGAAATGGTTAGTGATTAGTTATGCACAAAAGTGCAGAAGTGAAAAAGGAGAACTATAGATTATTAAAGGGTCTGTGTGACATGCGGTAAGAGAACTAGCTTAAGCAAAGGTCAGCATACAAAGTGTTTTCTTGCTGTGCTGAAGTGGTTCATTAATTTTTCTTTTTATTGAATGATATTGACTTGTACTGGGACTGTGCCCTTAGAAAAATTTTTAAATTTTGAGATAGTCTTTTATTAGTCATTAAATTACTCAGTGTGGCCTGACTGAGTCCTTCTGACTCAGCTTCCCAGAGAACTGGTAGCAGGGCATGCATGACCACACCAAACCCACTTGTTTTTTTTTTTTTTTGACCCAATGAGAAATTAACTCACAAAAATCACACTAAGCAACTGCAAATGGTGGTGGCAATCTAGCAACTCAGCAAGAACCTGTCTCAAAAAAGTTTTTTTTTTTTAAAGAATAGGGAATGTAATTCAGTGCAAAGGCCCTGCAATCAATCTCCAGTAACACACACAAGCAGCACAAAAGCATTCACACACACACACACACACACACACACACACCACACAATCAAACAATAAGTTTGTTTTAGTACAAGATAGAGATTCTTCACATGGTGGGGCATGGTGGCACATGCTTGAAATTCTAGCACTCAGGAGGCTGAGGCAGGAGGATTGCAAGTTCAAGACCAGCTTGAGCTACAAAGTAAGCTGAATGCCACCCTGAACTGCATACCAAGACCCTATCTCAAAAAGACAGTCAATCAATAAATCAATAAGAGATTCCTCATATGCCTAAACCTGTTCACTAGTGTTACTTGGGTTCTTTATGGTTAAGTCCTGAGTTTAAGAAGTCCTTTAGGTGCCACTTGGGTGCAATCTTCATCCAAGTACACTCTGCAAGTGTAAAAGCACCCACACTGGCTAAGATGGGTACTTCCCTTGTTCACTGGCCCCAGACTGCTTGTTCTGGTGTGCTTACACAGCTAGTTCTTGCACCGGAAGTGGTTCAGATTTGCAAATCACCACCCAGATTCAGTTCTGCTCCAGCAACACTGTCTTCCTCTTGATTTGGTCTCTCACAGGAAGCAAATGTGTCGCTGTTAGTGTCAGCCCACTTTCAGACCTCATGGTCCTCCCTGCTCCCTGGGCCTCCTCTGGTCCTGCTCTGGACTGTCCTGGGGCTACAGATGTACACAGCACATGAAAGCCTGCACTGCTCCCTAGCTAGGTGAATTGGGCTCACTGGACTCCCGCAAGTCTACCCATAGGTGCAGCTGATCAATGGATGCCCTGCTGACTCTGCTGAAGCCTACGACTCAGGGCCTGCTCTCTAGCGCTAACAATTCCCCGTTGTTCGTTCATCATGGAATTCACTTGGCGCCCCAACCTGCTCCAACCATTGCAATGCAGCTCTCCCTGGAGCCCTGACCACACACCTGCCGCTCCTCCCTGCTGCAGAGTTCACCCACCCCTCAGAGACAGTGGGGCATTGTACAGCCCCCTGCCCCAGACATTATGAAAAGGTGGGAAATGGTCCAACCCCATGCCATTTCCAGCCAACTGCCAAAGTGGAAATGCCAGGGCGGGCAAGGTGCTGCTGTAAGTGAATTTAGAAAGCAGGGGAAACTTGAAGTGCAGAAAAAATAATACTGAAATAATACCATTTCCTTGCTGTTCAGCTTCAGGAAAGATACTTAAATCCTATGTGCTTTGGATTCGTCTGTAACATGGAGATAAATGCTTTCATAAGTGATTATAAAATTACAAAACAAATATATGACAATCATCTGGGGATAATGTCATGTTTAATGAATTTCATCTTTTTTTGTGGTTCTGGGGATCAAGTTCAGGACCTTATAGTTGCTAGGTAAGTGCTCTATCGCTGAACCACACCTCTACTCCCTATCATTATTAATAACTATAAAAAGCAGGCCTATTTTTTACCCCAGCTTTATTGGCAAAGTTATAAATTTTCATGCATTAAAATAATAAAACAAGCTAAGTAGCATAGCACATGTCTGATATTCTACTGCTCAAGAGGTAGAGACAGGAAGATCACAAATATGAGGGCAGCCTGGGCTACTTAGCAAGTTCAAGGCCAGCTTGGATCACATGTGGTGATCCTACCTCAGAAAGGGAGAGAGAGAGAGGGAGAGAGAAAATTTATCCGAAGGCCCAGGAGTGTATAAGTGTAGCTCGGTGGTAAAGTACTTGCCTACCATGCATAAGGCCGTGGTACACACACACACACACACACACACACACACACACACACACACGCATGCACACGCATGCACATGCACATGGACACTTTTATCATAAAACAATGATTAGGCTTTAAATATTGTTTACAATTCTGAGAAACTGGAGATATCAAAACACATTGGGAAAAAATATGACCATCTAGAAGATACAGTCACCTGCTATTTATGATCATTCACTTCAAATCACCATTTAGCTATGTTCAAATCTGCAAGGGACTTTTTAAAAATTTATTTATTTATGTTTTTCTTATTTCATAACCTTTATTTGCTTATTCACTCATTTTTATGGCTGGCTGCAGCATGTGGTGCCGGGGATCGAACCCGCGGTCTCTGAAGCCGCCCAAGCTTTCCCAAGCAGGCACTTTAGACCACTGAGCCATCCCATTGGGCCCCTGCAAGGGACTTTTCTTGTAGGAAGAGAGAGGAGAGGAATTCAGTGAGGCAGTGGACAACTTCAGGGCCTTTTTATTTCGCTTCTTCCCCACGGAAGACTCACTGGACCTGGTAGTACCATCTGCATAGAAACCTCCTTTATCCATGCTGTGGGGTGTGTGTGTGTGTGTGTGTGTGTGTGTGTGTGTGTGTGTGTGTGATGTTTCTACCCTCCTACAGCTGAGGAAGTCTGGGCAAGTGGTTGGTATCTAAAGAAAATAATTCTAATTTTTAAAAAGAATTTGGATTTTTGAGACAGGGTTTCACTATGTAGCCCAGGGTGGGCATGAACTCACTTCAATCCTCCTGCCAAGAACTGTGATTACAGCCACATACCCCCACAGTCAGTAAGATTTCTAGTATTTAAAGTTCCATTTTCTTAACATAAAAGGCACAGAATAAATTACACATACACACAAATTTTAATCTATATTTTAAATCATAAGCTATTTAAAATATAATTACAAAAAATATCAAAAAGATTGAAAAGGAAATGTTATAGTTTATATCTAGCTACCCCCCTAAAGCCTCATGTAAATCATGAGCTGTCAAGCACCTGACTCGAGGGGCAGGGTCAGAGGACCAGGGCAGGGCCTGAGGAGCAGGACCAGAGAGATGCTAGCTGTTAAACTGACAGCATGTGCCTCCCCTGCCCCCTCCTCCAGGCCTGGTGACCTCTCTTAGAGGGATGACACGGGTCATCATGGATACTGTGGTATCCCAGCCTCACTTCAAGACCCTGTAGCATGGTATAGCTTGCTATGTAATTCAAGCTGCTTTAAAGTATGAAAACTCCAGTAACTGTGAACTAAATAAACCTTTCCTTCCCTAAGCTTGTATGTCAGGTATTTGTCCCAGCAACGAGTAAAAAATAACTGAAACAGGAAAGGAAATGGAATTTTTTCTAGAGCTCCAAGAAAAAAACAGCCCTGCTCATATCCTGATTTTAGCTTAGTATTAACCAAGTTTCTAATGGTGCGCACTGGTAAGTCCAGTATGCTGTGAGGCTGAGGTAGGAAGATCTCAAGTTTGAGCTTAGTATGACCAATGCAATAACTTAGCAAGACCATGTTTCAAGATTTAAAAATCTGAAGAAAGTAGCAAAATGGTAGAGTACTAAGCAGCAGAGCCTCTCTGAATGCTGCTGTCCATGTACTGGATTATAGCACATTGAGAAGATAAGAGCAAAGGGGTCCCCTGGAGCTAAGAATGATCTAAAGCTAGAATTGAAGCCCACAGAGAGAGTGAAGGGAGAAACTTCAATGAAAAGTCAGGAGGGAGCTGGCAGCACCTTCTCCCTGAGATAGGACTCACTGCACAAGAAGAGCAATTCAAAGCTCTGGACATATGTGACTGCTGGAGACCCCAGAGGTCTCCACAGAGAGACACAGGAGTGGAAGAGAGTAGTAGGTATAAAGGACTACAGTAGCTGGTGGTGAGTGCTGGTTCAGTCAACCTGTGCAGGAGACAGCAAGGAGCCAGGAGTCATCTTGGAGAGGGGTCAGCTGATCTCAGAACATAGAGAGGCAGCTGGCTCCATCTAGTGGTTCACAGCTAGGCTCAAACCCAAGGAAGGTGCACTGACCAATGCAGGCTGAATGAATCTGCTCTTGACTTGAGATTATCCATTACCATGCCAAAAAGCCACTGTTTGCTTGAGACAGGTTGGAATTCTGTCTCCACTATTTGTCTACCAGTGACAGCAAAGACAAACATGGAGGTGGACTTTTTGTCTCCTATATTTTATTGTGGTGATAGTTTTTTTTTTTTTTGTGGTGATGGTTTTGTATTTGTTTTTTTTTTTTTCTCTCTCCTTCATTGTTTGATCTTGTTTTTATATAAATGTGAATGTAGTTTCTAGCATTTGTGGTTGTTGCTCTGTTCTTTTTATCTCTTCACTCTCTTTCTCTCCAGTCTTCTGTATCAGTTTCCCAAAGTTAGTGTGATCTCCATCTGTCTTCTAGCCTTGCCTTACTTCTAATCTCTTCCTCTTCTTCTGCTTCTTTACTTTTTCTCCTAATCCCTTTTAAATTTTAACTCCAGGTGCTGGTGAGATCGCTCAGTAATCTCAAGCACCTGCTTAGGCATTAGGCAGGGACAGGGAAACTTGGTTCAATCCCCAGCACCACATGCCATACCAGGCCTGCCCTGAGGGCAGCTTAGCCAGCCAAAAATAAATAAATACATACATTTTAACCCCTAAAAATAAAATTAATATATTAAAGATGTATACTGCACATAATTTTTGGCCTGTTTTGCATGTTGTTATTTAACCATAAATCTAGTTCATATGGCTAAGGATGACAAATTAATGTTCACCTCAGTTCTTCATTTTCTAGAATATTGTTGATGCTACTGTTATTGCTGATGGCACTACTTCAACCAAAAGTGGTATAATTATTCTACACCACTGTACTTCCTGGTATTCCAAGATTGAGGTTTACCAAGGGTCATAGAAAATAATGTTTCACAGTGCCAAGGAACCAGAGGCTGGGAAAAATAGGCAGCAACTTCTCATCCCTTACAATTGAAGAGATTAAAGATCTTAAAACTCAAAACCAAAAAAACCAGTTACACTTGGAAAATACCTCAGAAAGACAGTCATTGTATAAGGGTTCTAAATACTAGCAATACATTCGCCATTAGCAATTTACAATCATCACCCCAGGAATTAAAAGAAAAGAAATGAAATGAAAGAACACTTAAACAAGATGAAACTCTAGACACCCAGTTCACCAAAAGCAAGCATGGGGGACAATGAGATGGAACAATCTGCAGTCTGCTTACCTGGCTTCTCTTAAGTGGCAACAACAAAGAGGAACATTCAACAAACTGAATGAGGCTGTAGAAAAAAAATAAATCAGAAATAATTTGTCAATGCAGCACCCAGGTCTGGTGTATGAGTGAGACAACCTGGGGTCCACTGGAAACTCATTTGACCCAGCACCCAGGCCCAGCATGTGAGTGGAACTTCATCCATCAGACAGGCCTGGTGTGGAACCCTGCAGCAGAACTCCCTGCAGAGAGGCTAGAGGCAAGAGCCACCTGCTGATCCAGGAACAGAACATGGTACCAGAGTGGCACAGCAGGTTTACCCCCAAAGGGCTGCAGCAGGAAGAAGTAGAGCACAGGAGAATAGAAAAATGATGGAATCCTTGAATGAGCAATATAGGAAAGAAATAGAATGCATGAAGAAAATTCAAAGTGCTATAGGAAAATTAAAACCTTAAACACAAGCTGGCAAAAAAAACATTTGAATAAAAGTGAAAATAGATTTTCAGATCTTGAAGACACCATTTCAGCTAGTGAAAAGATAAGAAAAGATCTCATAAAAACAACTATGATGCAAGAAAAAATAATTCAACATCTGCAAGATGAAGCAAAGATGAACAATGTAAGACCAATAGACATCAATGAGAAAGAGTCAATACAAATGATATAAAAAGAATGGGGACAAAATAATAGCAGAAAACTTCCCATGTGGGAAATCAATGTGACATTCAGATAACCAAAGCATATAGAACTGCAGATAACATCAACCCAATTAAAACCACACCCAGACACAACAATCAAGATCCCAGAAATTCAGCACAGGAACAGTATACTAAAAGCCACTAGAAAAAAGAAACAGATCATATTTAAAGGAAAACCCATCAGAATAACAGCAGATTTCTCCAAACAAACCATCAAGTCAGGAAGATCATGGAGCAAAGTACTGCCAGTCTTGCAAGAAAACAAATTCCAACCCTGACTGATATACACTGCAAAATTCTCTTTCAAGTATAGTGGAGAAGTGAAATACTTCCATGACAAAGAACAACGAAAGAATTTCATGATGACAAACTGAACCCAACACAAACTACTAAAAGGTATTCTAGAGAGAGATCAAAATAACCACAACTCCATGAGTGAGAATGGAAAGCACCAACCAAATAGGACAAACAATTAAACACAGCAGAAAAAGAGGTATATCAAAGCAGTCTTTCAATTATTCATATGTATACAGCAGCAAAATATGTCTATAATTTGTCAGTGCAGCACCCAGGTCTGGGGTATGAGTGAGACAACCTGGGGTCCGCTGGAAACTCATCTGACCCATCAGTCCAAAAAGCTGAAGAAAATTATGCAAGTCATAAGTGCTCTGCATATGAAAGAAGTGGAATCCATAGGTAGACTTAAGCAGATATCCAGGAGAATAAAACTTCCATCAAAAGTATCTGCAGCAGATTAAGCCCATGTGAAGGCAGAATCTCAGATATAGAAGATATGCTTGGAGTTAACAATCCTGAGAATAAATATTTCTTAAAAGTAGCAAACGGCCAGGGTTACAGGTCAACAGTACAGAGCCTACCTGGAAAGTACAACATCTAGGTACTGAATTTGATTCACTGTACCTCCCACCCCAAAACAGCAAAGGACCATGAGCAATCAGTCCAGCACCTGCTATATGAAATAAAGAACAACTTAAGATTTATTCAAATCAGTGAAAAAGCAAATAGCACAAATAATATTTCTAAAAAACTGTTCACAGCTGCGCCCTTGGTACCCGCGCGCCCGGCTCGCCAACCTCCCTCTCCTGGCCCCGCCTACGCGCGGGCTACGTGGGCCGGCCGGCTCCGCACGCTTTGCCCATCTTGGCCGCCGATAAAAGAGGCGTGAGGAAATACGGGCTGGCGGACCCTGCCAGCGCCTCTCTTTAAATCCCCGGTCCCAGGACCCGCCCACCACTAGGAGGCCCGGAGCCCGGCCCCGTGGGAGGCTCAGCAGGCTTAGCGCGCTGCTCCCCTGGATCGCCTTGCGGAAGCGGCTTCCAGAACCGAAGTCCGACCTCGGCTCCCAGGTACCACTTTCCATAGCCTCAGCCAGGGCAAAGTGAGCCTCGCCACCGAGAGCCAGGATGCCAGCTCACATGCTGCAGGAGATGTCTGGCTCCTACACTACCACCACCACCATCACAGCGCTCCCCTCCGGGAGCCTTCAGAATGGTCTACAGAAGCTGGACAAGGCTCCCCAGTACATCGGAGCAGACATCCGCCCTGAAATAAAAGATAACATACATGACCCTAGCTACCAGGATGAAGAGCCCCCCCCCCAACTGGAGTATGTCTGGAGAAACATCATCCTGATGTCACTGCTGCACGTTGGAGCCCTGTACGGAATCACTCTGGTTCCCACCTGCAAGTTCTACATTATCCTGTGGGCATACGTGTACTATGTTATCAGTGCCCTGGGAATCATGGCAGGAGCACATCGTCTGTGGAGGCATCGAACTTACAAAGCACACCTGCCTCTGAGGGTCTTCCTGATCATTGCCAACACCATGGCCTTCCAGAACGATGTGTATGAATGAGCCCGAGATCACCGTGTGCACCACAAGTTCTCAGAAACACATGCGGACCCTCACAATTCCCGATGGGGATTTTTCTTCTCTCGCGTGGGCTGGCTGCTTGTGCGCAAACATCCAGCCATCAAAGAGAAGGGTGGTCTGCTGGATATGTCTGACCTAAAGGCTGAGAAATTAGTGATGTTCCAGAGAAGGTACTACAAGCCCGGTCTCCTGTTGTTGTGTTTCATCCTGCCCGCACTAGTCCCCTGGTACTGCTGGGGCGAAACTTTTCTACACAACTTGTATGTGGCCACTTTCCTGAGGTATGCTGTGGTGCTCAATGTCACCTGGCTGGTGAACAGTGCTGCTCACCTCTTTTTTTTTTTTTTTTTTTTTTTTTTTTTTTTTTTTTTTTTTTTTTTTTTTTTTTTTTTTTTTTTTTTTTTTTTTTTTTTTTTTTTT
>PVJA010041380.1:0-17933 GCA_004027025.1 Myocastor coypus
CTGGGCTTATCATCACTGGCTTTCTGAGTATCAAATACCTTTGACTTAGCTTGTAAATGATATTTTCTGACCATCATTGATATTCTAATAACTTTCCATACAATGTGATATAGGCAGTTACACAATTTTGACACAGATATTTGGAAATTCAAGGAAATACAAAACTGTAGCCTGTCAAGAATATGGTTTTTTGGCCCAGTCCTGGGTATTTTTCCAGAAGAAGTGAAAAACCTCATACCACAGAAAGATATGTGCACCCATGTTTACAGCAGAGCAATTTATTATAGCTAAATCATGTAAATAATCTAGATGCACATCAACTGAGGAATGGGTAAAGAATATATATTACTTTTACAGAATGGTATATTATTAAGCTATAAAGCAGGATAAAATCGAGTGTCTTGGTAAACAGATGTAACTAGAGAAGATACTCTTAAGTGAAATAAATCAGATTTGCACGTGCAAACATCATATTGTCACCTTAGTATGAGAACCTAAAAGAAAAAAATGGAATCCAAAAGGGTACAATAGACCTGGGAAAAGGGAATGGCCTTATTCAAACATAAATTGTTACTGAGTTGAGAAGAACAGGAGAGGGAGTGGGGTAAAGAGATTTATCTATGTATGTAAGCAGCATAGTTTGGACAACTGTACTGTGCATGTCTATGGGTCTATGGAAAGAAGCAATTAATGCTTTAATTTCTTATACATTCCTTTTCTTTTCTTCCAATTTCACATGCGTTTATCTGGCAATATGACTAACTGGTTTGAAGGCAACACTATGTATTACAACAAATACTATGAAATTCATATTACTTTCAGTGAAAATCTGTATCACTTGTAATTTTTGTTTTGATTCTAATTTCTACTCTCTAAAAAACAAAACAGAATTTTTTTTTAAAAAAATAGCAAATATTGGTGAGGCTCTGTGAAAAAAAGGAACACTTTTCCATTGTCAGTTAGAATGTAGGCTTGTGCAACGACTGTGGCAGTCTGTGAAGAGTCTTCAGAATACTGGATTAGAGATCACATTTGACCCAGATGTCCCCTTTCTGAGTATATTCCCAGAGGAACTAAAAGCATTGTACCACAATGATACACTAACATTCATGTTCATACCAACACATTTTGTAATGGCTGAATTTTGGAAAACAACTCAAATGCTCATGTGAATAAAAAAGATATTTTTGATGTAATGAAGTCAAGACACTTATAGTTAAATGTATGAACCTTGAGTCCATAATCCTAAATGAAGTAAATTTGACATATGTGTAAATATCCCATTACTGCTCTGGTGTGAGACTTAAAATGTAAAAAACCAAAATATGCAAAAGAGATTGTAAAATAGGAAGAAACTGCTGAAAAGGAAAAGGAGACTAGAGTGGTGGTGAGAAGGAAATGAAGAGAAAGATAAAAATGGGGAAAGAATGAAATGAAGAGAGAGCAGGCCAGTGAGATAGCTCAGTGGACTAGGTCCCTGCTTAAGAAAGCACAGGGACCAGGGTTGATCTCCAGCACCACATGCCCCACTCAAGCGTGCTGAGCTGGCCACTAAGACTGGGCATGGTAGCACACCTGTAATCCCAGCACAGGCGAGGCTGAAAATAGGAGAATCACTGAGTCCAAGCTGCATAATGGGACCCTGTACAAAATACATTAAAAAGGAGAGAGAGAGAGAGAGAGAGAGAGAGAGAGAGCACATGCTTCATGAATGAGAAGGGGAAAGGAGTAAAGGATGGGGTGAGAATGGGGAAAAAGGAATCATCAATGTATATTATCATTAATGTATATTATCATTAATATGATTATGAATGTCTAAGTTGTACCAATAACCAAAAAATTGTTTCATTTATTACAGATTTATTATAGGTCAATATCTTGTTTGAGTATAATTATACATCTTCTATGGTTAAGGATGGTACATTATTAGTTTGTAGAGTATGTCAATATCCAGTTCTTTCATGCTATAGTTGCTGATTTTATTACTACAGCCCAAATGATAATTTAGTGCTATTAGCTGGTTTTCTCTGTATGCTATTATCTGATTGCCTTGTCATTAATTGTCATTAATAGTCATTAACAGTACTATGGCTCTGGAACCTGTACCTTGGTTAGGAGTTAACAACAGATCCTACTGGCTACTACTAATCCATCCTGGAGAAAGCTCACAAATAAAGAGTTTCCCTTATCAGGCGGTCAGTTCCAGCTAATGGGTCATGTCATTCTCTTAATGACAACATTAAAACTATAATGAGACATATTGTGTACAAATATGTAGGGTTTTTTTTTGATTTTTTTATTTTTTTCTTGTTTCAGAACTTTTGTTTGTTTTTTTATTTATTTTTATGACCGGCTCAGCCTGCCCTGAGGGCAGGGCTGGCACAGCATGTGGTGCCGGGGATTGAACTGTGGTCCTTGCAGCCACCTAAGCTTTCCTAAGCAGACGCTTTGGACCACTGAGCCATCCTGCTGGGGCCCTGTAATTAGTTTTTAAATAATTGCATCTTTGTATAATTACATTAGTATCTTAGATAAATCGTTTAGAAATTTGCCATCTATTTGTAATTATTTCATTGTAATTATTATAGTTGGTACTTTGCTTCCAAATCCAGGGTGCTGTATAATAGCCTCTGCTGTTAGCACATTTGCAGTTTGGTTGAGTTTTTTGTAGAATTGGAGGAGGGAGTTTATTCCTATCCAGAAACTCAAGGTTCCGTGGCTATGAATTTTCCACAAAGGGAGGATAAAGGCTTTTCTCCTTATGGATGCTTTATAGCTAGTCTCTATTTTTAAATGTTAAACACTGTGATGGTTACACTTGCATTTTTCTGACCAGTTTTTGTATTTGTAAAGTAGAAATGGTAAAATAAACAAACATCAAATGAATTTAGATGTATGTGAATTCTATTCTAGAGAATAGAATCCAGAGATCATAAACTCATATTGAGTAATTCAACAAAACAAGGATGTGGGACACTTAGGGACTGGTACAATATATTTTATTGTTGCTAATATCATCTAATAGTATTACATCACAGCAACAGAAAAAAAACAAGGAAAAGAATAAATAATAAGGTAAAGAGATTAGAGGAAAAAAGAAAAATAAGAAAAACTGAAAGAGAGAAAGGTAAATCTAAAAAAAAAATGACAGCAACAACAAAAAATCCCAACTCATACTTAAAAAGGGGAAACAGGGTCACCAAAATAGCTCAGCAGACTAAATGCCTGCTTAGGTAAGTGCAGGGACTGGGGTTTAAGCCCAGCACCATATATACCAGGCCAATCCCACCCCCAGGCAGACTGAGAAGGCCACCCAGAGCTGGCGTGGTGATGTATAGCTGTACCCCCAGCACTGGGGAGGCTGAAAACAGAAGGATCACTATGATCACTATGAGTCTGAGCTGTGTAGTGAAACCCTATACCAAATGAAGAAGAAGAAGAAGAAGAAGAAGAAGAAGAAGAAGAAGAAGAAGAAGAAGAAGAAGAAGAAGAAGAAGGAAAAATAAAGAAAGAAAAGAAGAAGAAGAAGAAGAAGAAGAAGAAGAAGAAGAAGAAGAAGAAGAAGAAGAAGAAGAAGAAGAAGAAGAAGAAGAAGAAGAAGAAGAAAATATAAACAGGAAACAAGGAAATGAGTGATAAAAATCCAAACTCCATATATTATATACATGAATGCTAACAGAGAAGAAAAAAATAACTTGGGTGAAAAGAAATTTTTAAAAAATCGATGTATTTAAAAAAATTACATATTTGCTGATGAGTATTTTTCTTCTGCAGCCTACAGTGTTTAACAAATTACATTTCTTTGTGCCCCTTTATAAGCTGTGAATCTCCCCCGCCCCAAGTATATTTTGGTAAAGTTCTCACTATGTTGACTTATAGTGATCCTCCTGTTTTCAGCCTCTGTAGCACTGGGATTACAGGTGTGCAACACCACATCAGGTCTCAGTGGCTGGCTCAGCACACCTGGGGGTGGGGCCCGTGTAGCATGTGGTGCCGGGGATTGAACCCCAGTACCTGTGCTTGCATAAGCAGACACTGTCTGTTCAGCTATCTCTCTGGTCCTAGCGAATCTCAGTGGTGCACCCTCAATTAGAAGCATTACCAGTGTACATGAGCTGGGACATGAGCCCAGAGGAAGTGTGAGGCACTGGGCTCTAGATGAAGTCTCAAGTGGGCTTGAAGCACCTAGTGTAGATTCTAGTCTGGTCTAGATTTGAGGCCAGTGTTAGATACTAGATGGAGAATCTGAGGCAACAGGACCAGGTCAAAATACCAGATAGAGCCTGTGCAGACCTGGGGCACATGGTAGAGACCCGGGTGTACCCAGGACTGATGTAAGGAGATTCCAGTGGGCCCAAGTAGGGTTCTTCATGCTAGGTAAAGTCTCTGATGAGCCAGGGGACCAGGTAAACCAGGTCAACCTTTAACCAGTGTGAAGGGCCCGGCAGAACTCTAACGAGCCTGGAGCTGGCTGGCCTATAAGGCACTGAGTGGATACTTTGGTTGTTCTTGGCCACTCAGCTGATGTGCCTGAGACTGTGACAAAGTGCCAGTATGGCACTTTGGTGTGGCCAGGGAGAGGCAGGGTGCCTGACACTGAGTGAAGTTCTAGCATGCTTGGAACACTGCAGGGAGACACATGGAGCCAAGGCTCCCTGTGGAGACTCAGGCTGTGTAGGACTAGTACTGGATGCAGAAAGAGCCCTGGAAAAATCTAGGGCAAATATGGGGCAGAGGGCACAGGATGGGGAGCAATCTCTGGATGGCAGGCACAGACTTAATGGTCCAGCATCAACTGGATTCTCAGATGGTGGTCCTGAAGAGCATGCAACAAGCCTGAGTCACCCAGTGGTGACTTGGACAAGTTCAGGGCACTCAATTGGGACTGAAACACACCCCGAACTTATGCAGGTGACAAATGGTGACTCAGCTGAGGGGATACTCACAGTACACTTGTTTATCCTCTTGGTTGCTAAGGGGGGGCAGGAGGGGAGAGAGCCTCCTTTGTCCTCAGCACTGGCATGGATGCTGCTGTAGGATCTTGGTGTTTGTAAAGGGATGATGGGGCAAAGGGATTTGGATAGCCCACGTCTATGCTTGAAAACTGGTCTCTGCAGCACTTGTTGATTCCTTTAGTTATTTGGGAAGTTCTGAAGATGGCTGTTGCCAGGTTAGGTGATAGTGGTGGCCCTAGTGGCCCTCTTCCTTTTTAACTGCTACCCAGATCTACATGTACCTGTTTTCAAACTGATCTTTGTCATGATATCATGTCCCTCCCTCGCTTCCAGATGAAGTTTATCTTCCCTGAGTCCCACATACTCCTCCATTATTTGGCCAAGCTGAGTCATCATTCCAAAATGTGCTTTAAGATCAAATTCTAATTATTTCCCTGGGCAAACTAAGGAAGTAAAGTTCTTAAACATAAATACAGAGAGCAGTTCACTGTGGCCCAAAGCCTCTACTGGTCAACATGAATAGATTCTCTTGAGGAGGGGGATATAGAAATATCTCTGAACAGTAAAGCAGATATTGAGAAATTAGCCTGCTGGATTTGGCCTATACTTATATATAGAGAGAATGTTATAACATGAGGTGATGTTACAAAATCCAGAATTTAAAAAATCCAGAAATTCACATTATCAGTACAATAATGAAAGAAATTAATTTTTCAGTGAAAGACATTAAGCTGTTTAACTTTTATCTGACAATTGTTTATAAGTTATGAAATAAGATGTTTTAGAAAACTCAAGTCAGACAACTGATTCCTACTGTACTTAAACTGTAAAACAAAAGTTATACTGACACTCTAGTGGTTACATATAAAAGAACCCAGGTTTTACCAAATCTTGCTATCACTTCTCTTTGCAAATTTCATTCCTCTTCTGATACACTTTCCTAAACTCTTCACCAAGCATATCAACATCATCTTCTGTTTTAAATATTCCCTACAAGAAAAAGATTTTGTGAGTTACTTATGAATGTCACAATATTTCAAAAAATGCTTTGAGAATAACAAATACACAGATATAAAGTAGTAAAATCATCCAACATACTGCAATCTGTTCAGTAGTACTTTAAATCAGTATTACCACAAAGTTATCAGCTCCAGGCCAAGAACTTAGGATAGGAGTCTGGGCTCATCAACTTTACAACTACAGATACTACCATTTGGATTGCCTGGAAAGATAGGCATTAAATTTGTTTTACACTCTTCTTTTAAAACAGCTCTATAATATGATATGAAAATCATTAGAGGTGAAAAGAAAGAGTTTTAGTACATTCATGTATGGATTTGTTCTTGCTTCACTTGTATAATTAATCAGCAAATATTCAACCTGACAGCAAAGAGTCCAGGTTTGGAGTTAAACTATTTAAATAAGTTTCCATTTATTTTTTTCTTCGTCCATTGAATATAGCAAAAGATACTTTAAAACAATTTTTTATCAGAACTGGGGATTGAACTCAGGCCTTTGAGCTTGTCAGGCAAGTGCTTACCCTACTGAGCTATCTCCCCAGCCCTTAAAACAAAATTAAACATAATATTTACCTTGAAATCTATAAGCCTGAAAGACAGTCATAGGCAGACAATAGGTAATGGATATCATATTTTCCAGGTCCTCCTCATGCCTCCAAAACTGTTTTCCTCACAAAAAAAATGCTAAAACCAAAGCTCTCCCAAAATTTGTAATCTATTCTATGAGATTTATCAGTTAAATATGCATTTTATCATTAATATATGATTTTTATTCATAAACTCTATCTAGCTGATTAGATCCTAGGGGTCTGTGGCCTGGCAGTTATTACTCATCTATGTCTTTTTCTACCTCCTTCATACTTTTCACAAAGTATTCAAATTAAGAACTAAACACATGATTTCTATATTTTAAAAAAATGATTTATTTGCATGGGTCTAGATGATTATGTGATTATAAAAAATCATTTTATTTTCTTGTTTCAGAACTTTTGTTTGTTTATTTATTTATTTTTATGGCCTACTCAGCCTGCCCTGAGGGCAGGGCAGGCACAGCATGTGGTGCCAGGGATCAAACCACAATCCCTGGTGCCGCTCAAGCTTTCCTAAGCAGGCGCTTTAGACCACTGAGCCATCCTGCTGGGCCCGAAAAATCATTTTATTAACAGCAATAGTATGTCTCAGATAAACATGAAAATTCACTATTCTTGACTATAATTTCAAATAACAGTGAGTTTTCTGTAAGATGCGAGAGCGTTTAACTCAGTACAGGAGCGATGTCTCACACTATGAGCAGTACAGCAACGGAACGTCATGTGATCATGGCTAGTGTGCCTCTCTTGCTACTTTGATAGAAGAGCTTTGGATTACAAGCAGAACAAATTACTCTTACAACCCAAGGTTTTACTGTACTTTTTAAAAGTGAGACTACCTAGTCATAACCTTCTCATGAAGAACATAACTCCTCAGATTCAGTTTAGGCATGCACCATTCATTGGTGTTTCCACTTACAGAGTTTTCTTTCTTTCTTTTTTTTTTTTTTTTTTATTATGGCCAGCTCAGCCTGCCCTGGGGGTGGGGCTGGCACAGTACATGGTGCCAGGGATTAAACCACAGTCCTTGCAGTTGCCTAAGCCTTCCTAAGCAGGTGTTTTAGACCGCTAAGCCATCTTGCCAGCCCCTCCACTTACAAAGTGTTCATGTAGCTATCATCTTTAGTATACAAAGTATGATGGTTGTTGTAGGATATTTAAATATATATACTGAAAGGGGATATAAGAATCTCTACAACATAATCATAATATCTCTATGGAATATACACCTCAATGTGTCAAGACTGCCTTTATTTTACTCAAATGAGCTCAGCAGCGTTTAAAGCCTGAACAAGATCCTATGTCTGCCCACAACAGAGCAATAAGTGTACAAGGACTACACCTTCTAATATTCTAATGTTATGTACTTCACACTATTCAAGGCCATGAAGATTCACTTGAGATAAATTTCACTTACTTTAGGGAGATATCCTAATAATTTTGTAGCATGTTCTTTGATAAGTTTTAGCCTTTCTTCTTCAATAACTGCACTAATACATCCTTGTCTTTTTTGCTGCAACTGCCATTCTTCCAGTTCACGTTGCTGGAAATGTAAATCAAATTTTATTAACTGCTACAAAATGCACTAACCTTTTCAGAAGTTTTAAAATAAAACTATTTTGCAGTGAATTACAAAAATAAAACTAATGATTTATGACACTAAGTTGAAAAGATACTAGTGTGTGTGTATATATATTTTTATATATACTACATGCATACACATCTATAGATCTCTTACCATTACTGCTTTAGTTATAAGAACAATATTTATGAGTTAGTTTTCAAAGGTGCTGTATAGATTGCAATTGGTTTATATGAAGACCAAGAAACAGATTTCTATCTTTTAAGAGTTCAGTGAGGTTTAAGCAGGAGAAAGCCATGATGAGATTACAAAACCACTAAAGGTTGTGCAGAAGGATTATAGCTACATCAATACCAGTGAGAAGATGCTCTCAGTAGTCAGTGAGGATATTATTGAATGCCAACACAAAATTATAAAGAAGAAAAGCTGGACTTAAGAAATCACTGAGTAAGGGGCCTGGCAGGATGGCTCAGTGGTCCAAAGCGCCTGCTTAGCAAAGCTTAGGTAGCTTCAGGGACAGCGGTTCGATCCCCAGCACCACATTCTGTGCCAGCCCTGCCCTGAGGGCAGGCTGAACCGCCCATAAAAATAAATAAATAAAAACAAACAAAAGTTCTGAAAGAAGAAAAAAAGAAAGAAAGAAATCACTGAGTAAGCAGTAGGATTTGATGGCTGACAAAATATTTCTGTGAGAAAGAAAAACTTCAAGGATGATTCCAGTGTGGTGAATCTGGTGACCATGTGATTACACTCTTTAGCCAAGAAACGTTTGGTTATGTTCACCTCTGGAGACCTAACTTGCAGAGCACCTCAACATTTCAAACTCTATTATATGCTACTGAATTCTAGATAAAAATTTCTAAGAAAATGTAACCTTAACTTCATTCTTCTGTTAGCCCTCAAGGTATTTTAAACTTGCAATTCTCTTTTGAACTCAACATGCCTAAAATAAAAGTTTCTGTATCTTTTAACTTCAACTCAAAATATAATGTAAACATATTTGCGTTTTTTGAGTTTTTCACATATGAAACCTTTGAGTAATTGTGACTGCTTCATTTTACCCTGTATGAAAAAAGAATCATACAATTGTTATCTATTCCTCCTTTATAAAACTTTTCTTTCTGGGCTGGCCAGATAGCTCAGTGAACTAATGCGCCTGCTTATGCAGGCACATGGACCAGGGTTCGATCTCAAGTGTGCCATGCTGGCAGGTAAGATTCTGCTGATTATATCTTGTTGTTGTTGTTCCAGGGATTGAACTCAGGACCCTGTGCTTGCCAGGCAGGCACTTATGCCACTGGGCTATCTCACCGGCTAAGAATCTGTTGATTATAAAAATAACCTGAGACTCTATTTTAGTCTGCTTGTAAAGTGAGAGATTAGATTAGCATTCTGATATTAATTAACTTAATGATCCCAGTTCTGCTACTTATTTGCCAAGAATTTTGGGCAATAAATATTATATGTCTTAGCATCTATATCTTTAAAATGAGATAATAGCATCTAATTCAAAGAGTTATAAAAGTTAAAAAAAATCTCTGTTTATAGTTAGAATGAATGACAGACATAAGTGCTCATAAAGTAAGTGTTACTAGAGTTGGCCAGATATCTCAGAGGAATAAAGCACCTGCTTAGGCAGGTGCAGAGACTGGGGTGTGATCCCCTGTGTACCATGTTGGCCCCACCCCAGGGCATGCTGAGATGGCAAGTGAGACTGGGACTGGTGGCACATCCCTATAATCCCAGTGCTTGGGAGGCTGAAGACTCAGGAGAATCACTGAGTCTGATTTGTGTATTGAGACCCTGTAGACCCCATACTAAAAATACATTTTTTTGAAAAAAAAAAACTATTACTACCAATTTTATTACTATACTTCATCATATGCCCCAAAAATTCTACTTCTCATATTTAGAGCTCTTTATCTTTTCAAAGCATTTTCACATTTGGTTATCACAACCTAGGCATATATTATATAAATATTACTTTGGTTTTATCAGTGAAACATACATAGATAAATTTGTGTCCAAAGTCAAAAAGCTGGTTCCCTTTCCAACTCCTCGATCCAATTTCTTTTTTTTTTTTTTTTAATAAATTTTATTTATTTTTTCTTGTTTCAGAACTTTTGTTTGTTTATTTATTTCCATGGTCAGCTCAGTCTGTCCTGAGGGCAGGGCAGCATGTGGTGCCGGGGATTGAACCGCGGTCCCTGCAGCTGCCCAAGCCTTCCCAAGCAGGCGCTTTAGACCACTGATCCATCCTGCCTGGCCCCTCGATCTAATTTCTAAGCAGAAATCCTTGTCTTTGGCCTCAAAATCAATACAGGTAAAATTAATTAGGTATCCTCTTGAGGTCTATCTTTCTTCTGTATACTCTTCCTCCAGGACATTATTAAAGATGAAATAAAGAGTGTTGTGAATTGGTAGTAGTGGCCCTTAAGGCTTCTCTCACCTCTCTAGAAGTAACTGTTTAACAAGCACTATCGATTCTGTATGCCTGACCTCTCTCAGTTGGGTACCTTGTACACATGCGTGGGTTTCACCCCTTAGCAGGGTAATTTACTAACTTGCTACTCACTTCCCTGGCCCTGGTCTAACTCCTACACTTGCTCTCAATGTTGCTGCCTGAATTGTCTTCCGACAAGCAGATCTTAGCATGTAGCATTACTATTTTTTTGTGGTTCCCACTGAACAAAGCCCACCTTCTAAAAAAGCATTTAGAGAATTTGTTTTAACATTTCTGTGTCATACCAACACATACCTGTATAATTATAATCACATGCATAACACATGTTTATAAGTAACTTTTATATCTGTCCTTAGACAACATCATAAATTCACAAATGATATCTGGACTTTGTTATATTTACCTTTATATTCTCAACACCAATCAGTGTTTAACACATGAAAAGCTTCAACAAATAGATTTTAGATGATTTCATAAATGATTAGTCAGAAATGCAAATATCACGTGATTGATAAACAGATATCTATCACTGACTGGTATGTAAAAGTTTTCAATAAAAGCAGAGTGGATGAACGGATGAGCTAGTTACTGTTATGTGACAACTCAGAACATTGTTTATACCTTGTCTGCAAGGAACAGGTTATGACGTCCTTCAATAAGTTTTTCCACAGCTCTTCTGTGTTCCAGCTGCTTCATTCTTTGTTTCTGAGCATTCATTAATTCTATCCAATCATCTTCAGCAAATTTAGCTAGCATAGTTTTTCTAAAGACTTCCCCTTCTTCTTTTGCAGCCTGTTGTATTAGTTCTTTGAAGGCCATTTGTTCTTCAAAATCTTGCTTCATCTCATTTTGTTTTCTCAGTTTCTCCTCTCTTCTTCCTAAACAACATTATAGCTAAAAGTTAACTAGTAACCATTTCTCTGCAACAATTTATAAATAAAAAATGAGAAAATTTGGGTAAACTTGGTATTCCACTAAAAATTTACACCTTTTCACAGCCCTTTGCCATACCTTTTTAAAACTATCTGAAATAGCAACTGTTCTTTTGTATTGCCTTATATTACTTATTTTAAAATTATAAACCAGGTGCATTGGCCCATGCCTATAATCCTAAACTGGGAAGCCTAAAAACAGGAAGATCACTATGAGTCTGAGGTACATAGTGAGACCCTGTACCAAATATATACAATTTTTAAATTATATATATTTACTACCTGATGGCTTTACTTATAATTAATATGAGATTACATAAACAGAGCTAATATAAAAACATTTTTCAAACCTGATTGTTTAATCTGTCATCTGTGATATTCATACCAACTGTGAAACTTTCTAGAAATCTGCCTGAAAGAGGTCTCTAAACAAGTATTTTTAGTTTCCAACTTCCTTTATGAATTCAAAGTTCCATTTACTCATCTCTGCTTATCTATATGACTCCTATTCTCCAAAAAAAATTTAAATAATCTAGCAATAACAATCAAAAGTTTTTCAAGGAAAAAAAATTACTTGAGCCAGTTGAAGTACTTTCCTGTAGCTTTTTTTTTCTCAACACTTTGGAAAATTTTGAACATATCAAAAATATAAAGAATTTGACAGTAATCACCTACTCAACACAATTTTTTCTTAATTTAAATGAGAAAAAAAGATAAAGTAGAAATGAAACAGTTTCAAAACAAGTTAGTAGGATGGTTACCATAATTAATACAACACATCTTGTTGTCTTCATAGTAGTTATTCGGAGGACAAGATGCAGACTTGATATCTTGTCTAAACAACATTAATACAAACTTTTATTCTCAATGAACTAAGAGAAAGTAGCTGTGTATCTAGCCTAACTCTCTTTAACACAAAAATTTTATGAATTACATTTTTGCTATCCTTTTAACTATCAGTTCAAGTAAGACTGAAGTAAATTTTAAATCCTTGCCTCCTTCTAAGCATACTTGCCCAATTCTAACACAAGCTTCCAGCACATCACTATCTTCAAAGTATTACAAATGTGCCTTAATACCCGTATAGGTTAGGGTTCTCACAGATAAGGGACTTGAGGATTTACAACAGGCTACTTGGCTCATGAAGAACTCTCCACAGGGCCAAGACACCACAGTGCCTAAACTCTAAGATGACAATGGTACTAAAGCAACCCTAAACGATCTGCTGTTTCTGTATGTGGCTATCATTTCATTTTGTTCACTATTATCTTCATATCCTGAAGGGGAAAGACAACTTTTGGAAAAAACACAGGTCTGGTGAAGAATATTGTCTAAAAAAAAAAGATGTAGTGGGGCGTGGTGGCTCATGCCTGTAATCCCAGTACTTGGGAGGCTGAGGCAGGAGGACTGGTGCGAGTTCGAGACCAGCCTGGGCTACAAAAGTGAGCTCAAGGTCAGCCTCAACTGCATAGTAAGAGCATGTCTCAAAAAGACAAAAAAAAAAAAAAAAAAAAAAAAAAAAAAAAAAAAAAAAAAAAAAAAAAAAAAAAAAAAAAAAAAAAAAAAAAAAAAAAAAAAAAAAAAAAAAAAAAAAAAAAAAAAAAAAAAAAAAAAACCTTTCACAGGTGCATTGCGACCCAGCTATACCATATAAGACTCACACTGTCATAGTGGGGAACAAATGGGAGTTGCTAACTTTCTCCCAGAATGGAGCTGGTTCATAAGTTGAGGCCTTATTGTTAGTCTTTTTTAAAGGGGGGGAGGTGGGAGTGGATAACAGCTCTTCAGTCCTTGCTACAATGAGTATCCAACCTTGTCTTCACTACTAACTTTCAAATCTTATGTCCCCTACAGTCTCCTCCAAACTGATCAATATTCTTTCTTTCTGGACTCTTAATTATTTAATTGCTCCATCACTTAGTTTTGCTTACCTTGTCTCCTCACTCATAAATCCCCAGAGGATATCATTTTGTTATTTTGGGATGCTGGGCATACAGTATTTGCAAGATACATTTCCTGTGTATCTGGCATGTATTACACAGAAATCCAAAGGTTCCCTGAGAGTTATTTGGGATTCTGTGGCAAGGTACTACAAGTTTATTACAATACCTTGCACACAGAAAATTGTTTCGTTCTAAATTTAATGCTGTCATGTTGTTATGTCCTGAAATCCATCTTCTACCCAAATTTTTGCCTTAATTCAATAGTGACAACTTCATTGTAAAACACAGGGAAATGTTTGGTAAAACAAAGTATCTTTCTACTGCAAAAGCATCTGTGTACTTAGATCATCTGCATTAGGATCTATCATGTAATGGATAGAATCCAAAATCCATCTCGATGCTTTAATAGTGGTTCATTGAAGCTTTGAAATAATTTGCTATGAGCCACTCTGGAAATTCTGAAGTGATATTCTGAGTCCAACTCTGGAAACACAGCCTTAAACAAGGACTTGTGTATGTTCTGTTACTGGGAAAGAGACTATCCTAGGAGACAGCAGTGAGGGCAAGGAAGAGTCAAACAGGAAAGGGAGGGGGCTAGGAGGGCATAGCACTGAGCTGGTTGTCATCCTAGGGTAACAACCAAGGCTCAGTCTTGTGAGGAAGGCATGGAATACCTGCCGGGACTTTCCCAGGGAGGGCAGAAAGGAAGCCAACAGTCCAGGTGGTTCAAGAACACGTGCAGTAGACAGTATGAACTCCCTGTGCTCAGCCACACACTCAGCTCTGGGAAGCTGCTTACAGAAGACAGTGTGAGGCAGAGTGCAGGGGTGTCTCAGTTTACTTTTTACTCCTTGCTGGCACAAATACCTGATACTCAAAGTGAAGGAGGGAAAGTTTTACTGAGCTCACTGTTTGTGGAGGTTTTAGTCTATAGTCTGCTCGCTTCCAGGCAGAATGGCACATGGCAGAGAGCTGCAGTTCATGGCAGCAGAAAACAGTGAAGAGCAAAGGGAAGGGCTGCAGCTACGCTTCTAGCCAGCCTCTCTCCTCTCCTTAAACTATAAACAAGCTACCCTGGGGCTGGGGGCATAGGGCTAATGACTCCTCTTACAAACTAAGAATCCTGGCTCATGGGACCGCGCGTGATGGCTCAGTGGTCTAAAGCGCCTGCTTTGGAAAGCTTGGGCAGCTTCAGGGACCTCAGTTTGATCCCCAGAACCACATTCTGTACCAGCCCTGCCCTCGGGGCGGGCTGAGCTGGCCATAAAAATGAGTGAAAAAACAAACAAACAAAGGTTCTGAAACAAGAAAAAACTAAATAAATAAAATTTAAAAAAAAAGAATCCTGGCTCATTGCTGAGTCACTTAATTAAACTCTAAACTTCTCAAGTTGACACAATGAATCACTAACTGTCCAACATTTTACCTTTTTTTTTTTTTTCTTGTTTCAGAACTTTTGTTTGTTTGCTTTTATTTATTTATTTTTATGGCCGGCTCCGCCCGCCCTGAGGGCAGGGCTGGCGCAGCCTGTGGTGCCAGGGATCAAACTGCAGTCCCTGCAGTCCTAAGCAGGTGCTTTAGACCGCTGAGCCATCTTGCCAGGCCCTGAACATTTTACCTTTTATAGCCCACTTTTTCTAACTTTTTTCTTTCTTATGTCTTTCCTTTTTTTTTTTTTTTTTTAAGTTTTAAGAATTATTTTATTTTATTTTTTTCTTGTTTCAGAACTTTTGTTTGTTTTTATGGCCAGCTCAGCCTGCCCTGAGGGAATGGCTGGCGCAGCATGTGGTGCCAGGGATCGAACTTGGATCCCTGAAGCCACCTGCAGGCGCTTACAGGCGCTTTAGACCACTGAGCCATCCTGCTGGGCCCTTTCTTATGTCTTTCTTTTTTTTTTTTTTTCTTTTTTTTTTGGGGGGGGGGACCAGGGTTCAAACTCACGACCTTGCACTTGCCCAGCAGGCACTTGTGCCTCGGAGCTATCTCCCCAGCCCCTCTTATGTCTTTCTAAACATAGAATGTTTTTCTTTTCTCCCCAGTACAAAGTAACTGGATAGGGGGCTGGGGAGATAGCTCCAAGGCACAAGTGCCTGCTGGGCAAGTGCAAGGTTGTGAGTTCGAACCCTGGTCCCACCAAAGTAACTGGATAAATTAATGTTAGTGTTTCGATTTCTATTAATTCCCACTTATAATATTAATTCTTCATTTTTCCTAATTGAATTTACATTCCTTTTCTGAGTTATTAAGTTGACTGCCTAATTTTTCCGGTATTCCTTGATAATTCTGCTTGCCTGAACATTCCGGCCCACTAGACATCCAGGTCCTCTCGTCTGAACATTCCAGCCCGCCAGACGTCTAGGTCCGCACATCTGAACATTCCAGCCCACCAGAGCTCCTGGTCATCTCGTCTGGACATTCCGGCCCGCCAGACATCCAGGTCCGCTTGTCTGAATGTTCCGGCCCACTAGACATCCAGGTCCGCTCGTCTGAACGTTCCAGCCTGCTAGACGTCCAGGTCCGCTCCTCTGAACATTCCGGTCCGCCAGACCTCCCGGTCTGCTCCTCTGAACATTCCAGCCCAGCAGACCTCCCGGTCCACTCGCTGAATGTTCCGGCCCACCAGACTTTCCGGTCCGCTCGCCTGAACATTCCGGCCCTCCAGACCTCCCGGTCCGCTCGCCTGAACATTCCGACCCACTAGAAGTCCCGATCCGCTTGCCTGAACATGCCAGCCCACCACATGTACAGGTCCGCTCGTCTGAACATTACAGACGAGCAGACCTCCTGGTCCACTCGCCTAGACGTTCTGGCCCGCCAGACGTCCAAGTCCGCTTGCCTGGACATTCCGGCCCGCCAGACGTCTCCTGCCCACTCACCTGAGGTCTCCAACCTGCTTGCGTGAGTATTCCAGCCCTGTCCACCAGGTTAGACCTATTCCAGCCCACTGTAAAAGCAGCTGACCCAGAAGCTAGGTCCAACATGTGACTCAGATCTTCAGCCAGATATGAGCATAGCCTATCCAGCATCAGGCCCACCACCTTGAGTCAGACCTCAGGCTCAATGCAAGCTTAGCCGACCCAGCAGCGAGGCCCCCCAAGTCCTGCAGGTCAGTGCTCTACAGAATGATACAGACAAGGAGCAAAATGCAATCTCAGGTGCCAAACCCACCTGTAACAGATACAAGAGACACTACCCTACAAGAAAATGAGAATCATGCAGGTGAAATCTCTGAACCGATAGCTTCTTTTTTTTTTTTTTTTTTTGTCTTTTTGAGACAGGGTCTCGCTATGCAGTTCAGGCAGGCCTTGATCTCAGGTTTGTAGCCCAGGCTGGTCTCGAACTCTCACCAATCGTCCTGCCTCAGCCTCCCAAGTGCTGGGATTACAGGCGTGTGCCACCACTCCCGGCTGAACCGATAGCTTCTGAGGTAGGCAGAGAAGTGCAGAAACGTATAGAGCAACTCAGATCAGAGGTAACATGTCAAGTAAAAAAAGAAATGTATGAAAAAATAGACTCTGAAGTGGAAAAACAACTCCAGAAACGTATAGAGGAAACCAGGGCAGAAATAACCACTGAAGTTAAAAAAGACATGTCTAAATTGATAGCATCTAAAGTAGGGGAACAAGTACAGAAAGGTAGAGAGGAGAACAGAGCAGAAACAATCTCTGAATTAGAGAGGGTAACTACAATGAGAGACTTTACTACTACTAAAGAAGATATTAAGAAAAAATTACGGAATAGAAAAGTGATGAACTCCCAGAGTGAGCAATATAAGAAAGAAACAGAACGCATAAAACAGTTTGAAAGAGATATACAAGAAAATAAAATCTCAATCACAAGCTGACAAAACTGTATGAACCAAAGCGAAGATAGAATCTCAGATCTTGAAGACACGGTCACAGCTAGTGAAAAGATAAGAAAGGATCTCTTAAAAACAACTACGATACAGGAAAAAATAATTCAACATCTGCAAGATGATGCAAAAATGAACAATGTGAGATTAAAAGGAATCAATTTTAATATCTTATCCCCTAAATAATTTTTCTACAACCAATGAAAACCAAGATTATGCTTTTACATTTTTATCTAGTTGGTTAAAATAGTACTTCCTAATTTCTTGTGGTGAGTTAAATTTCTTTTCCCTTTTCATTATGCTGATAAATTTCCTTCAGATTTCTAATACTTTTTTTTCAATTTTTTTATTGTGTAAATTTAACAACGGTTATTTTACATATTTTCATCATCAGATCAGTTTAGATTAATACATATAGGTATATAAGATTGATCAAACAATTAAACATTAACCTTTCTAAATCCACGTTACTTTTTTTTTTTCTTTTACCCCTTCTTTTCTTTGAAAGTTGACATATTGCATATTGTCCTCACAATCATTCTATAGAGTGCAGTGTGTGGGCATGACCCACCTCCCTATTGATGTTGCATAGAAA